>MU223804.1:1752478-1782860 GCA_018584345.1 Thuja plicata | reverse complement strand
AATCGAGTCAACTAGTGATGACTTATGGTCTCCAGAAGTTGGGCCACCTGAAATAGCAGAAAATAATTTTCCTTCAAAATTTTCGGGTTTCAAAAGTTATTTTGAGCCGACTTTGATGTACTAAGTTAAAAAAAATAAAAAATAAAAATAATAATAATTCTAAGTTTGGTCGGCCCTCAGGGCTAAATTTCTGGAACCTTCTCGGGCGGTGGAAATTGCCTATATAAAGAAGGCCCGTAGTGTTTTCTTAGGCAGTTCGGGACAGTTCTGGGTGGATCTGAGTAATAATTCGAGGCTTTGTCCCACAGAATATTGTAAGGGGAATGCCCATGTGGCTTTGCATATTGTAATTCTGAAAGTTGTAATTCCACATTTGTGGAGATAATAAGAAGCCCATTTTCTATTCTTGCAAATTGTTGTTGTTTCTCTGTTTCTGTTATGAGTTTGTGGCATTAAGGGGAGCACCCTTCATCACAAATTGCACATGCATGGAGGCTGTTGAGCCTAGAACTAAGTGGATTCATCCACTAGGATATGAAGTTGAAGACCATGTGCTGGATAGATATGCGTAGGTCTTATTGTCAGCACCTAAAGACCCCAATGAACCTAGATGGGGAACATACAGAGAAAAGACTGATGAAGTGGACATTGAACTAAAACTTGCTGTTAATAAAAGGAAAGCATCTAGAACCACATCTAACATATGGAAAGCTCATGGAGTCACTCGAGAATATTTGAATAAGGTTAAAGAAGCAAAATTTGCTAAAGTTAAGATTGAGAAGATTGATGAATCTCAGAAGAAGAAACAAAAGAAAAATGAGGAGAGTACATTTGTGCCTACTACCACCATTGACTTGGAAAAATCTCCACCTTATGTTGCTAGCAAGAAACCCAGAGGAAGGAAGCAAGCTACCATAGGTTATCCATCTTCAAGATCCACTAGGAGCACTACAAAGAATACAGAAGTACCTCCTGAGGTAGGTTTCAGATCAAACTTGAACATATTGAAGAATAGGATTATAAATGAAGGTAGATTGGATACACTATCAAAGGTCTATGACAAATATAAAGAAGTTGATAAGATAGAGATACATTAAATGATCATATCTCATATGATTAAGTTTAAGAAATTAGTTCTTGAACTCAAGACTGTGATACCAGATAACTTATGGAATATATTGGAAATTATGAAAAGACATGCTATTGAGGAAGACATGAAGATTAGAGAAGAAACTCTGGATACTCTTCTCCCTATTTATTCACATGATGAGAAGGCTATTTTGCTAGATCTTGTAAAGCCTCATCTCCATAGTAAAACAAGGACTTTACAGATAATGAACAAAGAATATGAACAGGTTGGAAAGGAGACTGAAAAAGCATTTGTACAAGTCTTTATAGATAGACACATGTATCCACCAACGACACCTACAGCAAAAGCTACTCTAGCTACTCCTAAATAGGATACAACTCCAGTAATTTAGATTGCACCCATGACAAGTCCACAGGTCTCTATGCCCACAGTAACAATAACTACTGAGACAACTAAAGACATAGAGGACACTATAGTGATTGATGACGTAAAGATTTCTATGACAGCTTCAGATAATGATATGGATAAAGTTGATGAAGCCTTTGATAACACCAAGGACATAAACAATGATGATACGTCTTTTCAACAGAATGAAGTTCCTTTGATTAAGCCAATAGATTTGGATAAGGAAAAATACACTCAAGTTGATGAGTCACCAATTAAAGAGGTACATATCAAAAGTGAATGTGTAGACACAAGTCAGAATACTATTCTATCACCATCCACCTCATTGTTGTCAAGGTTAACTCCTGATTTAGCAAGCTTTGATACATGGGAAGAAGAAGACCTCATTAAGATCAGCATCCTTGCCGTGGAAAATGCAAAGGAAAAACATGTGATGAGGAACCCACACTTTATTGAATCAATAAACATTATGAATGAGTTAGTTCTTGATGATAAGAAAGTTGCAAAAGTTCAAACTATTGAACATGTGGATAGTGTACTAACAAACATCAAGTCACACTTCACCAGCTTAGTAGAGATAGCTACTAAGATTGCAGAAGATGAGTATAAGAAGGAAAGATTGAATGAAGTAGTGAAGAACTTTACCTTGGATCTGAACTCTCTGAAAATTGGATAGTCTATACTGAAAGAGTTGGTAGAAAAAGGGAAGAAAGTTATAGAAAACTACATGGATAGAGTGAAGCTCACCTCTGAGCACACTAAAAAGATAACAGAAGCTTAAGAAATGGTGGACAACATAAGAAAATCTATTGAGAATTCCATGCAGGACATGAACATATGCAATAACGTCTACCAAGGACAACTGGACAAAATTGAGAAAGCCAAGATTGAAATAAGCAAGATAAGAGTTAGAAACACTCAGTTGAGGAATGCACTTGTGCCTTCATTAGCAGTTCTTATTGAGAACATCAAACAGATAGATGATACAATGCAAACTTATGATCAAGGTCCTTTCTTGGATCTAGTGAAAATAGAGAAGTTAACATATGCTTTATGCACACACCTCCAAATAGTTGATGCAATAAAAGCATTCTGGCAGAAAGAGATTCAGTCTCTTCAAGTTGTGTACCCTGATGTATATATGGAGTAAGTATGAAGAATTACAATTTTTTGCACACCTTTGTCATTGATGTCAAAGGGGAAGTAGTATAGAATGTGTATACGAGGAATAGTATATATGTATATATCATTAAGTTATGATATACAGTCATTTTTGAATGAAGTCATTTTGAGTAACTTAGCCACATTCCTTTGTTGCCATAAATGACAAAGGGGGAGATTGTTGGGAAGTTGACTTCCTGAGGAAGCATGGCTTATTTTGTGTTGTCAATCATGGCAACAAAGTCATACTAAGTTTCTGTCAAAGATAACTTAAGAGATAAAAAGACTCAGTACAGAATGCAGAGTAGTCAGACAGATACATTGATTAGCACATCAACGCGCATGTTAGAGACCACACCAGATCAAGTGTGCTTAGAAATATACTCTATGGTATGTGTATATTCTATATCCAAATGCACAATAAATGGAACATCAGTATGGGAAAGTTATAGACAGATTAGTACACTGCAGTCTAAGAAACAATCCAGAATACAGAGCATAGAAGCCGACTACTGTTTTGATCAGCGTGTATTATTTGGTTATGCTAAGGCTAAGTGCCTTTAGTTATAAGTTTTTAATGATGTAATTAATTTTGTTGTAAACACGCTTGAGCCAACTTGTTCAGAAGCATTTCATATTTTGTTAAGAGGCCAACTAAGTGTTATGTTTTGGGTCGCGCCTATTCGTTTGCAAAGATATAAGTATGTAATGTATTATTATGTTACAACATGAAAGATAAGTTGATGATTATATAAGAAGAAGTTACAAAGGGTCAATATAATGAATTCAGAAGATGATACAACTCTTTAAAGGAGTAAGAGCATCCACACATACACAGAATTGATTAGACAACAATGTCACTACAGCAGTTC
The DNA here is from genome assembly GCA_018584345.1 of Thuja plicata. NCBI lineage: Eukaryota > Viridiplantae > Streptophyta > Pinopsida > Cupressales > Cupressaceae > Thuja > Thuja plicata. The sequence continues at coordinate 1,779,332 of MU223804.1, read as the reverse complement.
ATTTTTGATATAGTGCATATCAACATTCAGAGGGTTGTAGCCTTCATGATATTTGGGTAGCAAGCCTAGGAAGTGAGCCATCCACCCCTAATAGGGTTATTGTAAAAGACTCCTAACAGGGTCAGACCTTTAACCAGGTCATTGTACTCAATTTTTAAAGACTGCTTCTAATAGGGCAAAGGAACTTTAATAGGTTCATTATACCTAGTACAATATTTTGTGGGTACTAATCCCCACTGAAGTTTTTCTCTGATCAAGGTTCTCTGTAATCATATCTTGTGTTATGTGTTCTTGTGTTATTATTCTTTAAATGCACATTTGATATATATTTAATTGGCTGAAATATAAATAATTGATAAACACTGATTCACCCCCCCTCTCAGTGTTTCTAACAGAAAGCGTAACCTTTGTTCCATTAATTCTCTAAAGTCTTTAGAATTATGTATATGACCATATAGATGATATCAAGTTGACATCAATGACAATACAAACCATTAACTGATTTAATGTATTGCATCATTTTCAACTTAACATTATCAAAACATTAAATCAGTTACATGTCATCACTTATAATGTGTAGATTCTTTTATTTTCAAGAATACTTTCCTTCAATTAGAAAATTGAAGTGGGACACCACCAAGCCAGTCACATTACAAATAAATGACCTTATCAAGTCACTAGGGGACATCTTTGATTCAGTGATGACTGAATACTTCCTTTATTTCAAGGAAAAGATAATCGAGAGAGTAAGGATCCCTAAACAGTTAATTGAAAAGTATAAGGAAGAGATATTCTTTATGGTGGATTTAGATTTTATTCAGATTAAGCCAGTTGTACTGAGGATAGCCTGGTTACTACCACTTGACTATGAGATAAACTTATATCAAGAAACAAATGCAATTGATGCATGGTTGAATGAAACACTTGATAGTGAGAAACAAAGATTTGGAACATATGAAGAGGCCAAGACTCAAATAAAAATGGGCCTAGTCATAAAGAAGACTATCAACAAGAAAAAAAAGATGGTAAAGAATCTTGAGAAGTTGTTGTTGGTAAATGAGGAGGAGAAAGAAAAAATAGAGGATACTGAGGAACAAGGTTCCATCAGTGAAGAGGAAGATAAGAAAGTAGAATATTCAAAATCCATAGAGTCTGATGTGCCTCCACCTCCAACTTGGAAACCAAGGACTACATCAGCTCAGAGGACAAGGAGCCAAACTGCAAAGAAAGATGCTACACCTCTTAAGAAAGTTCAAGTGAGGACCTATAAGAGGAAGCAAAAAATAGATAAGACAATACCTACCAAAAGGAGGAGAAGGCTCATTAGACATTGAAGACTCAAAATGGGATGATTTTGAAGTAGATAAGAAAAGATTAACCCCTCAAACAATTGATGAGATTTCTGATTCAATTGCTTTAATAGGTACCATGATTGATAGGAAAATCAGACAATGGGTAAAACTTGAGCCCAAGGACCAAGATAAAATAGAAGATGCAATAATCAGGGCTATGGTCAGGTTCAAATATGAACCAGTTGAGTTTTCTAACAAAATTCCCAAACAATTGAGTGACAAAATTTCAGCACGATGGTCTTATGCTTTGCACTTAGAAAAGGAAGCAAGGGAGAGGATACTTATAACACTCATGCCTCCTGAATCCAAAATGGAAGAGATAAAAGAAATGATGAAAAAGCTCCAATAAATTTGTGGCAAAGATAAGATCCTACAAGGTGTTACAGGGGAAGCTCAGAGAGCTTGACAAGATGAAAAATGCTAAATGGAGAGACATTCTTGATCTACCTACAGAATCAACAAGCTGTGAGAATCCATTACTTCTCACTGAGACACCTCATATAGAGGAGCAGAAAGAAAAAGAAAGTCCAGAGCACATTGCTTTGGATAATATGGAAGATACTAAGCTCATTGAATTAGATAAAGTCATGGATGATCTTGACATTCAATATATTACTCACTATGATTCTGATAAGGATACAAAGAAGGATGATGATGTAATATTCATATCTCTTAAGGATCAAGAAAAGAAACAAGCATTGAAGACACTAGGAAATAAGGACATGGATGTTTTTTATGAGACATGGCCAGACACTTCAATCATTGACATAAGAGGATTTGACCTTGTAGAACAAATTCAAAAGGATGAAGATGTCATAGTTCAACAAGCTAAAACTGATGAACATGACACAACTACAGATGCAACATAGGTGAGCACATAGAACAATATGCAAGTATTGATGAAGGCCATCAATCTGATAGAAGGACATGAATAATCTACTGCAGATACAAGCATACCAAAAGACAAGGGTGATACAGAAACAAAGGATACAAAAGATGAATCTAAATATACAATTGCAAAACAAGCTGCCGCTGATGATCAACAAGACAAGTCTACTGATCACAATCAAGAAGGAGAAAAACAAGAAGAAGATGAAAAGTAGAAGGAGAAGAGTGAATAATAAAAGATAGATGATCCACAAAAGAAAAAAGAAAATAAATCTGCTAATACACCCAAGGTTGATGAAGAGACATCTTCACCTAACTAACATGTGAACACCAAGAAGAAGGAACAAGAATTTTCATCTACAAAGCCTTCACCGAGCACCTCAAAGAAAAAAAATGAACTAGCAATGGTAGTTCATACATATGCTTCTACACAAGTCTCAAGAAATAAATAGAAGGGAAAGATCAGAAATCCAGTCACTTTGGATGAAATCATTGAGATTCTAGTATGTGATCCTCGAACATTATATCCTACTGAGTTAACAAAGTATGCTAGACTTTGTGAAAGGAAAGCTATCCAAGATAAGCTAAGAAAGGCCAAAAAATAATAAAAGGTACTCGATGTTTCAAAAGGAATCCTCTAGAAAATTTTACCTGATACAAATGTTGATGAAACAACTCCCATACTTGATCAATTAGTGGTTCTCACCAATGTTATCACATCTCAGAATATAGATGCTAAATAGGCTATGGAAGCAAGACTTGAGAAGAAATTTTAATTCAAGTTAGCAGAGAAAATAAACCAAGAAGTGGCACTGCACAAGGTGAAGCTATCTAAACTGGTAAGCACATTGGACTCTATAATTTTAGAAGCTATAGCCTTAATTCAAAAATTATGCATGTTGGATCAACTCACCAAGGAGTATATCGAAAAGATAGCACAAATTGATACTGATATTCAAGCTAATTCACAAGGTCTAAAAAACACTAAAGATGCAATCAAATTGCACCATGACCAGCTCAAGAAAGATAGAAAGCTGAGATAGTATATTCAGATTGCAGAAAAAAAGTTTAGAGATGAGGTGAATGAGCTTCAAGCTCAACTTTTACCAAGTCTCACATTACTGCAACAACATATGATACAAGAAAGAACACTTATTTCCACCCCACAAATGTCTTTCCTAGACAACATTTATTATATGCATGCTAGGATTGCACTAGAGAACATGGCACTGGAAATCCTCAAAGATAAATGGGAGAAAATGATGGAAGATATCAAGAACAGTCACTCCCACATACTTGACACTCTATAAGTTGCATATTTTTGTCAGATTTTTGACAAATTATAAGTTGTACATTTTTGTCAGGATTATGAAAAAAGGGGAAATGATATGTACATTCAGTAATCTTATATCATTAAAAAGAGGAAAAATTATGAAAAAAAGGGAATGTATAGTACAAAGGCAAGTATACATGTACATATACTTATACTATACCGATGCATATAGTTAGGGGGAGTCATATAATTACAAGATTATATACATGGTGTACATAGTAAACACTTTAGTATTTGGCACATATCATTTTTTGATACTAATGTCAAAGGGGGAGATTGAAGACATTATATTTTTCCATTAGTATATGCAAGGAAAAACATAATAAACACCATCAGTTAATACTACACCGAAAGACAGGGCACAACACTAGCCGACACCAAGGTTACCGATACTTCTAAATACAAAGCATCCAGATGAAAAGACAAAGGAACCTGACTAGTAACCAATAGTGTAACCCAACAAAAAAGTCAAGAGTGGAACCTGATAGATCAAGGGAACCCGATAAAAATTTTAAATAAGGAACACTAAAAGACTTTTAGTTCACAACAACAATCAGATACCGAGAGTCAGGTACATCCCAAAAAAAGTGGATTTGACTTCCACGTCAGATAAATCACTGAAGTTTTATATTTAGCTTCTTGATTTGTTTTTAAATCCATTACTTAAGGGAAAAACAATGCAATTATTATTATTTTTATCAGTCTAACTAATTTAAAACATTCAAACTAAAGGATCAAGGTCAAGTTGTATACCTTGGATCTAGAGTTACCATTGTAATGCATGATTCTAGAATAGGTCAAAGAACATGTATAAATGGATTCTAAATCAATTGTGAACATGTTGTTCAATGATGATTTTAGCCTATGAGAGCATCTAAGGTTTAGACAATATAATTCATGCAGAAGCACAAACAAAGATCAAATTAGTTTTCAAGAACAAGAACCAAGGCTATTGACAAGCAGGAAAAAGTATTAATCAATAACTAGTGTAGGTGATATTCATACTTTGTAAGCTTTAATGTATCTTTGATCAAAAATTATAGATTGCATACAGTCAGGTCATACATGTTGTACACATTCTAACAAGTGTAGTACACTCAAGAAATCCTTTCAAGGAAGGTGGATTTAACAATCCTATTGTAAATATCTTAACTGAGTTCACACTACATCAGTGTTGCTAAAGCTCTTAACATAGTAGATCCTAACAAGTCACCACATTAATACTCCTAATAGGGTAGATCATTAGAAGTGATCAAATTGTAAGCCTTAATCGACTCCCTTCCAATCTGTAGATAGTGAAGTTTTGTGGGTGCCATCGCCAGCGTAGTTTTTACTTCCTAACATGAGTTTTTTTGTAATATCATATCTTGTGTTATGTGTTTATTACTTTAATGAATGTTTATATGAATGTTACATACAATTAAGTTTATGAATAAATATTAAATGCATAATAAAGAACATCATATTTGGTCGGTAATACAATAAATATTGATTTCTACTGAAGTAAAGTGAAAAGTGTTCAAACTTTTAGAGGTACTAATTCACCCCTCCCCTCTTAGTACTACTTCCCATTAATCCGAACATCATTCAACTTCTCTGAGAATAATATCACAAGGTGTCCCTCTTGACTTAGCACTGCTCCTATGGCTAACTTTCTAGCATCACACTCCACCAAAATAACTGATTGAAGTTGGGGAACCTAAGTGTGGGTAGTTCTACTATTCTCTTTTTCAACATTTCAAACCCTTTCTCTACTGCTAATGTCCACTTGAACTGACACTTGATTCCTCCTTTTATAGTATTGAGGGTAGGGGCACATACATGATTAAAATTTCTCACAAATTTCCTATGGTAGGAGGCCAAACCATGAAAAATCCTAACATCCCCTATGGATCTAGGTGTAGGCCATTCCAAAACAGACTTGACTTTATCAAGATCCATTTTCATACATCCATTAGTAACCACAAAACCAAGATACACTAATTCAGTTTTCAAGAACTCACATTTTTCCTGATTGATCATCAACATCTCTTGGTGTACTCTCCTCAATACCATTTCCAAATGATTCATATGCTCCTCCTTATACCTTCTAAAGATCAAAATGTCATCAAGATAAACTATTACAAACTTACCTATGAAATCTGTTAGCACTTCATTCCTGAGCCTGATGAATGTGCTAGGTGCATTTTTTAGGCCAAAGGAAATTATTAGCCACTCATACAACCCTTCATTTTTCTTCAAGGTTGTCTTCCACTCATCACCATTCCTAACTATGATTTGGTGATACCCTAACTTCAAATCCACCGTGGAGAAATAATAAGAACCTCCCAAATTGTTTAACAAATCCTTAATCTCGGGCATGGGAAATCTATATTTGATTTTGATCTTGTTTATATCCCAAGATTCTGTACACATCCTCCATTTTCCATCCTTCTTGTGAGAAAGGATAGTTGGCACTACACAAGGGCTCAAACTCTTTCTTATTAGTCCCTTCTCCAAAAAATCTTGAATATGTTTTCTATCTCTGTATTTTAACTTGGTGTCATCTTATATGCTTCCTTGTAAGGAAAATTAGCTCAAGGTATGAGGTCTATTTGGTGACTCACATCCCTCATGGGTGACAATGCACTAGGAAACCCATTATCAACTATTTCCTGATACTTTTCCAACAGTGCTTGTACTTCTCATGGCATACTGGCTTTCTCTTTGGTATCCTCTTTTGGCTTCACTATAACTGCACAACAGACTCCTTTCTCCTTCTTCATAGCCTTTAGAAACTCCTTTCCACTCAAGAGCATCACACTATTTCCCACATTCTTCTCTTCATTAGGTTCTTGTAAAGGATCCATCTAAAACTTCTATCCTTTCTTGGTAATCACAATGTTGTTCTTCTCACCATCATGAATGTCATTCACATCATATTTACATAGGAGTTGACATGCATCCATGGCCAAGATGTCACATAGGAGATTGTCCTTATACTCTCCTATTTTAAACTCCTCCACATTTTGTTCATCCACCACTATCTTCTACCCCTTGTTTAACCATGATACTTTATAAGGAGTTGTGTGAGGTATCCTCCTAAGTTTCAGTTTATCCACTATCTCAGTTGAAACAATATTCTCTATGGATCTAGAGTCCACTATCACCTTGCAGATCTTCCCATGGGACCTACAAGTAGTCTTGAACAAGTTCTTTCTTTGAGGTGGTTCTGTGACACTAGGAACTTTCAACAAAGTCCTTCTCAACATGAGATTATCTCCACCCAATACTAGCCTTGCCTTGGAGATGGGAGAAGTGATGCTTTGTGTGTCATCCTCTTGCACCAACTGATTTCTTCTTTCCCCCATAGATTATGTAGAGGTCTTGTTAGGAAATTTTCCCATTGTATGGCCCACTAGATTGCAATTGTAACATCTCCCAATGAAGATAGAGTTGGACCTTCCTTGTGACTGGAATCTACCCCTTGGTGGTCCTCTTCCTTTGTATCCACCTCTCTGAAATGATCCTCTATACTAAATACCCCCACTATTATCCATAGACTGATTATCTTCTATTCTACTTGGGATTTGTCCTCTGCCAAAGTTATTCCTACCTCTGAATCCTCTATTGTTGTTACCTCTACCTCTTTGGTGGAAATTATTCCTCCTCTTAGTCTTCTCCTATGCTCTCAAAGCTAATTGAAAACACTTTTGTATACTATCAGGAGCCATCATACTAATCTCATCTTGAATCCCTTGTCTCAACCCAATTAGGTACCTTTCTACCTTTTCTACCTCCTCTTCTTGCCTTCTTTCTCTTAGGCTCAATTTGTGGAACTCCTCAATGTAGGCACTTACTTCAAGTTCTACAACTTTTGATACATTTTGATCTCATAATCAGTGGGGAAGAATTGTTCCCTCATTATTATCTTCATTCTCTCCAAAGAAACTAACTTCTTACCAGTGGCTACCCTATCATCTTGCATCATGTCTCACCACACCAATGCAGATCCCTTGAGTCTAGCCTATGCATAGTTGATTCTCTTCTCCTTTGATACTTCCTTGTAGTTAAAATTGTTGTCTATGGCCTCTAACCAGTCCTATAACTCTTCACCATTCAAGTTGCCACAATAGTAAGGTATATGTTCGATATTTTCTTTGTTGATGAACTTGAAAGCATCCAACAACACCTTTTATTCTTTATCCATTTCCACTCCTTTCCCTTTAGATTCTCCTAACTGATTTTTATTTTCTTCATCTTCACTCTCATCTCCCCATTCAGTTATTATCTTCTTACTCCTTGGTTTTGACACACTATCCTTCTCCAAGAGGCCCTAAACCAATTCTACAATGGCATCCGTACTCATTTCCTTAGGAGGCATGCTGTCAACCTCTTGACTCTCCTCACCTTCAGACATACACCAAACTTAAAGAAATTCTAGCTCTAATACCACTCTGATGCAGAAGGTTTATGGTTCTAGACTTTCTTTCCTCCAAATTGCTTATCCTTTCTAATAATAATCCAATGGTTACTCCTCCACTTTTAATTCTCCAATATGGATCTCCTAGATCCTCTCTATCAAGTTTCCTCCTAGGTATAGTTGATTTGTTGAAGACACAAATTACATCTAGGATCAACTACTAGTTCTCCAATCACCTAGGTTTTTCACTAGATCTTTCCCCTAGAATCCAAAAACCTTTCTTAGGATCTTCCCCATACATCTCATATAATCTTTCCTATGTCCTTGGCCCATTAAAAGTCCATTAGAACCTTTTCTTACACTTTTGGATACTCCAACAGTCCAATTGTTGACAAATACACTAGGAGTCCTAATTGGCCTATTTCCTAGTAGGTCAAATTTCATTGTTTTGGGTCTAAAGATCCCAATTCCTCCAAACAACCTCACAAAATACCTTGAAAATATTAAAGCTATCCACCAACCCTACTAGAATAAAAAATCTGAGCTTCTCAATGCACCCACAACTTGAGTTCTCACAAGGCTCTAGTTTTTAACCTATCTTTTAGGCCTCTAGACCAATCAGGACAAAATGCCACCCAATTGGTCTTCAAACTTCATGTCATCATTTCTCACATTTTGATCCTTCATGGTAAAATTGTAGGGCTTCTACATATGCCACTAAGTTCACCATACAAGACCATGGGTGCTCTGTGCAATCCAATCTTTACCCTGTCCAGGCTCACCTGCTCCTTGGACTCAGCCATAGGGCTTCAGTCCAAGTCTAGGAATCACATTTCAAAAACAAGAAGGAAAGAAAAAACACTATATACAGACCCTAACCCTTGATTCCCCATGCTTTCCACCAATTTCACCTATGTATGTTTAGGTTAGAGCCATATTCACCTTTGCAACTCTACAAATGGAAATTGCAGACCAGTGGCTTAAAACCTACTATAACTTTACACTATGTTAACTTGAAATAAAACTACTATGTGCATAAGAAAGCCAATTCAAAACACTACACCCCCATGTGGTCTGATCACTCAATCCAATCTGTACACATCCGTACAGAAAACAAGAAACACTGCATATTACAAAGAAACACAGTCTGACATCCATACAGAGGGTACACAAAAGTGTCATCCAATCCAAAAATCCATTAACCTTCTAAAAATCCTTGATCCAAGATCAAGTACTCAATCATGGGTAGTTACAAATGCTCCAACCTCCAATAGAAACTTCTTGTAAAAGTTTGCAAAAGTTGCTCGAGCAACTTTTTAGCATCTTTTTCTAGTTTACTATTTTAGTCAACTCAATGCATGTTTTTGACTTCCATGACCCTATTTAGGTTACTTAGGGTCCTAGAAGACACTCTAATCCAAAGTTACACAAAAATATCAAATTTTCCCTTTTTGGGTCAAAATGACCACAATATCACCTAGGAGCACTCTTGTTTCTTACAAACATAGAGATGATCAACTTTGGATCCAACCTAATGGATCTTATTACAACCCACACAAACATTTAACACAACACTAAAACACACAAACCAAACCAAAATGGGAGGTTCTCTACACCATTTAAGGATCCATTTGTACATCAATGGTATCAATATTCAAAATATTACTTTGTTGAGGAATATTTGGAGATAGGGAAGGTCATGTATTTCTTTAAAATTAACATCTTTCCCAAAGTATGCTTCGACATTCAAATAATAAGGAAATCATTGATTACTATGATAATAGGAGAGATCATCATAAGGTCCCAAATATTTAGCAAAATCATCATCATTACTAAACATGTAAAAAGAGGGTTTTTCATCAATGACATCAAAATAAAAAAGATGATGGTTAACCAGAAAAAGAGGTTCTGAAGATATAGTACTAACATTAAGAGAAGGTTTGTGGGATCATTTTGGTTTCTTATAAGCATTAAATCCTAGCCAAAAATTGTTGGAAATACAATATTGGGAAAGAAATATATTGATAGGGGGGTGAATCAAATCTTGAAATTTAATCACTTAAAACTAACTGATCCACATTCATACATATATGAAATTAATCTAACAGCTATTAGCATCCACAACATGAAATAAATAACTCATTACAAAGAATTGTGGTAACCTAGAAACCCAAATAGGTAAAACTGGGGTGGGGATAACACCCACAAATTCTTCACTACTACAGCAATAAAGTGTGTCTGTTAGGGCTACAAAATTTTGATTACAATATGCAATCTATATGGTTAAAGGTCTACCTAGTTAAGAGCTTTAGATTATTACAATCTACCTTGTGAAGGATTTCAACTTACAATAAAGTAAGAACTCTGCTAAGAGATTTACAAAGGTCTAATAGAATCACTCTGTTAAGAGATTTCACCTGATACACTTGTTAGAATGTCTCAAGATATGATCCTTCGATGTGCACCCTGATATTGATAACACATCTCCTCTTTGCAATACTTTTTCTAATCTTATAATCTTATATGTCTCTACCCTACTGTTCACTACTCTGTCACTCTACTAGATCTATGCTTCTATCACAAAATAACCCTCTACACATCTCTAATGAATGCACACACTTCTTCCACAACTTTCAAAATTAGGGTAAGAAGCAATATTATACATCTTTACGAATCTGGCAACAAGATCTAGATCAATGATCAATATCTAATACTTATGCCTCCAAGGCATTCCAATTTTATGATTGGCTTCATGCCACGCATAGGATAAAACAATCAAATTCATAATTAACTCTGTAGAGAATATTAAATTCTCACATATGTCGGCCCAAAACTCTCATAAGTCAGCCCAAACATTTTACCTTAAAGTTTGTGTCATTTCTGACATGTATGTCAAAACTGTCTTTCTCAGCACTTAAGTCTCTGGCACTCAACATGAACATTGATCAACTTTTTCTTGATTGCTGAGTCACTCGACAACCATAAATGTTCTTGGCAATGACTATGCTGGATAGCTCAGCCATAGTGATGACTAGCTAACCTACCTACATAAATGACTAAGTGTAGGAGACTAATAATCAACAAAACTTAGAGATTAACAATCTCCCCTTTGATATTAGTGGAAAAACCACACTTATTATTTCTTTCCATCCTAAAATTTTTCCTAAGTACACAATGTACTCCCCCTAGGAATGTACACCATACTACATAGAAAAATTTATATAGTATACATGCCTTCAGCAAGATTTATACCTGGCTTTGTTCCTTTTGTGTTGAACCCTTATTAGTTCCCCCCTTGATTTTGTCACTAATAGCTGGTGGGGCTAAGTTATACTTGTCAAAAATTTTTTTATGAAGTTGTAATGTTAAATCAAATGTTGTATCCCAACTGTCCTTTACATACTTCATAACCTATAACTTGATTTCTAGCTCGGCAGCTAGACTCACCAAACTATCTCTAGTAGAGAGATGAGAATCTCTCTTGACTAAATCTTTTGCAGCTGAAAGTTCCTTTTGAATAACCACCAGATGAGGTATTAATGCAGTCTGAATAGTTATTAACTTTGCTCTTATTTTTCCATCTTCATCCATAAGATTGACTAATCTTCTCTATGTATGGGTCAACTTATTAAAGTGTATGGAGCTAGTGCTAGCATCCATTCTTCATGAACTACCAGTTGACTTCAAATCTAATTGCAGCTTCTCAATAAGCTGTAGATTATCCTTTGTGAAAAATTCTACATCACATAATTTTCTATACAAAGAATAGACATTATTTGCAACTTCCTCAAGAGTCTCTACAACAGAAGAAAGTTCAACCTGTTTTTTTCCAATCTGTGCTGAGATCTTCTCCAAGACTTTGTTCTCAAATTTTCTTTTGGACCATTGCAAAAAAATTTCATTAGCTTCAATGTTTTCATCATTGACCTTCTACCCATTGTGAACTAAATTTTCTAGAATAGGTGCTTGAGGATTTTCATCTTCCATGTCAAAATCTTTCACAAAGATATCCTTGATGTCATGTCAAATTTGCTTTTGTTTTTGCTCTCTTTTCATTTCTTCTAGCCTTTTCTTCCTCTTAAGTAGGTCTTGAAGAGTCTCTATCTATTCAAAAGATAACTCATTGGGATCCCATTTTGGAATCACAATGACTTCATCTAATGTGACATTTAGGTTTGGAGACTTCTTCTTAATTATTTTCCTCCTCTTGAGTTTTGGTGAGCTGATGCTCAGCTCTGTTTCATCAAAATATTTTCCTTTAATAGTGTTAGTTCCCATTACATCTTTTAATTTAGTCAAGATTTCCTGATGATCTTACATACCCCTATTTTTAGGACCAGTGGGAGTAGATGATGCAGAGTGTGGTAGAGAAACCAACATTTGTACAACCTCTTGTTCTTTAGGCTCAATATCCTTTATCTCCTCTCCACTATCTAAAACTATTTGTACAACCTCTAAAATAGGTGGATTTTTAGTATTTACCTCTTGTTCTTCTGTATTCTCTTTCTTGGCTTCTTTCTCTTTATTTTTCTCTTCATCGGCCTTAGTAGCCTTGATAGGCGATTCGATACTTGTATATGTCAGCTCATCCTGACCCTTGACATCCAAATTGCTAGTGTCATCAATTGTGGTGTCAATTGGACTATTTATCATCAAGGTTGTAACTTTCTCATCACCTATTTCCTTGTGGGTTTTAGTCTCTATTTTTGCTTGATCTGTAGCAGTTTCTTTCTCCATTTCTTTGGGTTCTAAGTTGCCTCCATCCTTCTCATCAACATTCTTAGTGATTAACCCAAAAATATCTTTCCATATTATGTTGTTCTGTTGTACAATACCTTTAACATCATTCCTAAAAATAGCATAGGCTCTTTGTTTAGGAATGAAATTCCCTTTATATTCATCAATGAATTTAGCTATCTATTTCTTAGTCAAATCAGGAATGATCTTAGCCAATGTTCCTTCCCTTATTTGTCTTTCTTTCATCAGTGCATATTGCCATTTCTAAGACAAAATATCATATAGTTCTTTAGGGACATTGTCTCCTATCTCTATAGGTGTCACTTTGAAGGTTCCCATCATATCAATTAAAGCTTCTTGAATCTTGTGCTTATTTACTACACTATGTTTTTCATACTTTAGAAATTTGAATCCTTCTAAACCTGAATTACTTCTTAGATTCTTACATATCTATGGTGTTTTAGGTATGTTTCCAGGTACGTCTGTATCTGTCTCCTCATAATCTTTAGATTCCAATTATATTTTTCTCCTCTGTCTCTTCACAAGTAGGCTCGGCATAGCCTTTGTTGCAACTTGTTTCCTTTTACCAGAACTTCTCTCTCCAACATACTTCTTTGTATATACCTTAGTTTATACTACAAGAGAAGAAACAATTGATGCCCTTGTCCTAGGATGATGGACAATAGGAGGGGTAACCTTAGGTTTTTCTTTGCTCGACTTGGTTACCTTAGCAACAGCTTGTTGCTTTCCTTTTTCTTTCACAGGAGTCTCTTCCTCAGATTCACTAACTTCTTCTTCTTCAGTAGACATGTCTTCCCCATGTCTAGTAGTTAGACCTAGAGGTGTATCCTCTACCTCCTCATCACTCGGTAACCCAACCATTTTCTTCAGATTCTTAAGAATATTTTTCCTCTTCCTCTCCATAGTTTAAGCCTTTACATTCATAGATATTTTGGCCTTTGCTTTTTCATAGTTTCCAAATTGTTGAACTGATCTATCAATGTCCTCTGCTAGGAGTGTTGTGATTTTTGCAGATGTCTCATCAATGTTAGCTTCATAAGGTAATGTCCTCATCCATGATACCCTAGGCACTACTTCCTATACATACGTGTAATCTATGTCTACTAGAAAACAAATCTCCTCATAATGCTTCTCCACTAATGAACTTGGAATTCTACTTATCAACCTCATTCTCTTCTTGAATTCAACAAAGTATGTTCCCATAATATTGTTGAATTTACTGCCTAATTGCTGAATAAATGCATTAATCTATTGAGTGATAGGTCTGTCCTTCTTCCAAACAATATTTCCAAGTGTGAGAAATGAATTTTGTACATAGAAGAATATACAAACTAGTAAAGAACCAAACTTACATGATGAGTTCTTCACCTTCCTGATTGAAGAAAGGTTCTCTACTATTTGAATCAACTATAGCTCAGCAAGGTCGTAAGTATGATTCTTTTTACTATCTTCCAAGCTTGATTGATTGCCATACATGGAACACTATCTAGTCAGCTCAACTGATAGAACTTATATGCAATTACCCTTACTCTGATATCAAGCTCCAAATCCTTGATTGTAGAAATAGTCATGCCTCTATTGTTCCAAACTTCTCCATTATTAGTTGCAATATATTCTTTCTTCTGATCCCCCATGGTCCTTTTCCTACTAACAATTGCATACCCAGTTACCCTATGAATAATTTCTTTTGTAATCCTAACTGGTCCATTGTCTAGCCAAATATTCATGTCATGTACTCAGATCAGGATAATCTTAATCCATTCCATCTTAAAATCCTACAAGAAGTCTAGGGAACGAGTTAACCCTTTGTCAACTAGATGTTTGAATTCATCTTTAAGAATTCCATTTGCAAACAATTTGTTGTACGTTTCCCTCAATTTTTTGTATCCGACTTCACCAATTTTAACCATATAATAAGATCTTACATCATGTATCATCAGTACCCTGGGTGAAATTGACAAAAGGGCTCCAGTCAAATCACCCTAGATACCACTTTTAGGAATGACAAGGAAGTTGGGAGGTGCACAAGCATCACTCCTCACCAATTCAACTTGACTCTCCATATCTGTAACTACTATGGAAGAACTTGCGGCCATGATCTCAGAACTTAGGGTTTTGAAGATGATGAATAGAGTACCTTGGCAAGTCACACTATGTACTTTTCACTTTAAGGTTTCCAATGGCATGCTAAAAATATCCTCTAAAAACTTTGTAGAAATCAAGTTCACAAATCCTCAATCGTTCTGTGAAATTATAAATCGCAAGGTAAGAATAAAGAATAAATGGTTTTGTCCTTTTATAGACTCGAAAGGTCAAAGTAGGCCAGCATTAAATGTTTTTCTTATTGAGATAGTGCCAAACAACTATCCATGGCCGACTAACACAACTTGCATACCACTCGGCTAACCATACTCGACCATCATAAAACTTACTCAGCCAACCATTTCAGCTAGGCACACACTAAAGAGCTCAGCCTTAGTGCATACCACTGATGCTCGACACCTACAATGTAGTTTGAACTTTTTCTCGGTACATGTCTTCAAATATGTCCTAGTGCATCTTAATATATGCAGATATGGGCTTTTGTACATTTATATGTTAGGAATTGATGTAAGATATGAAATTTAAATGTAGTTCCTTACATACCTCTCTTTATTAGTTTGAGATTGTGTGATCACCTAATCCATTGGATTGGGTTACCTTGGCTTCAATAGTTTCACTACTACTCAGTTTTGTCTTCCTTACCCATGTCTGGTTCGTCTATGCTCTAATTTCCTCAATAGTAGGAGAAGGTACTCTTGTCTTGCACTCTCTCTTAGTATGACCAAATTTCAAACAACTAAAGAAAACTAGGCTTCCATTCATCCAAATCTTATATCTTCCTCTGAAATGTGTCTTTATGCAGTCTTCAGGTGCATGTCCATACTCTTCACAGTAATGAAATTTTTTCCTTGTGTTATAATCCCAATTGTAAGTGTTGCCTTTCCTTGGTGTTCTTTCTTGTGTCTTTGATGTCCATTATTTTTTAGCATTAGATCTACAATCTTGTGCCTTATGTCCAAATTTTTGATAGTTGTAACAATATCCATTGATTTTTGGTGTAGGAGGTGCATCATTTGCCTTAGCCCAACATTCATGTGCTTTATGTCCAAACTTCTTGCAGTTAAAGAAATAACCATTGAACTTAAGTTTAGGGTTGGACTTACCATTCTTGCTTCGCCAAATGTTTGTTGTGTTTCCTGATTCTCCACAATGATGACATACATGCTTGTTGTTCTTGGTCTTTGCATTTCTCTTTTCAGCAGTCTTAGATGATTCTGCTTTCTCAGTAGATGTCTTTTGTTCAGTGTGACCTAATCCAGAAGAATATTTTGATCTCCTTGATGCTTCCATCAAGTTCTCAAAATGATTCAAAGCTTCATTAGGTTTATTCAACCTTTCATTTATATCTTTCTCAAATCTCAATTCATCCTTCAATTGACTATTCTCAAATCTCAAATTCATTACTCCCATATCTTTCCTACTGATCTTCTGATTTTCAAGTAGCAGTTGATTCGCCATGTCAATCTAATTGTTTTCCATCATTTGTAAATCATGTGTCCTTTCATCAAGTCTGACAATCATCATTCTTTTATCTTCTTCAGCCATAGCTTTGTCATCTTCAACTTTCTTCTTTTTTTCCACTACTTCACATAGTCTTACTATCTGCATTTGTTGTTCACTTTTTAGGTTCCTGACTTCTTCACACAGTGCATTGTTCCTTTCCAGTAGATCTGCTATTGTTGAATTGATTTCAGTAGAATATCCATTCTAAAATAGATTAGCAATGTCTTCTTCCTAATAATGAGTATCATTCATTTGTTTGGAAAAATATTTCCTAGATGTTAATGACTTCCTCAATTCCTTTCTAGCTATCTCAAGCTGATGTAATGCTAGCTGAATTTCAATCTCTAATTTTCATTGACTTTACCCAATTTGTAAATCTCCATCTCCAGATCTGTACTATCATGCTGATTAAATTTTTTTGTAGGAGAACCAAGCTCTGATACCAATTGTTGGAAATACAATATTGGGAAAGAAAGATACTGAGAGGGAGGGGGGGGGAATCAGATCTTGAAATTTAATCACTTAAAACTAACTGATCAACATTCATACATATATGAAATTAATATAACAGCTATTAGCATCCACAACATGAAATAAATAACTCATGACACAAAACTATGGTAACCCAAAAACCCAAATAGGTAAAACTGGGGTGAGGATAAAACCCACAAATTATTCACTACTACAGCAATAAAGTGTGCCTGTTAGGGATACAAAATTTTGATTACAATATGCAATCTACCGGGTTAAAGGTTTGCTCGGTTAAGAGCTTTAGATCATTACAATCTACCTTGTGAAAGGATTTCAACTTACAATAAAGTAAGCACTCTGCTAGGAGATTTAGAAAGGTCTGCTAGAAGCACTATGTTAAGAGATTTCACCTGTTACAGTTGCTAGAATGTCTCAAGATGCGATCCTTCGATGTGCACTCTGATTCTGATAATGAATCTCCTCTTTGCAATACCTTTTCTGATCTTATAATCTGATATGTCTCTACTCTATTTTTCACTGCTCTTTCACTCTCCTAGATCGATACTTCTATCATAAAATAACCCTCTACACATCTCTAATCAATGCACACACTTCTTCCACAACTTTCAAAATTAGGGTAAGAAGTAATCTTATATATGTTTATGAATCTGGCACCAAGATCTAGATCAACGATCAATATCTAATACTTATGCCTCCAAGGAATTCCAATTTTCTGATTGGCTTCATGCCATGCATAGGATAAAACAATTAAATACACAATTAACTTCGTAGAGAATATTAAAGGCTCACATGTTGGAACAAAACTCTCATAAGTCAGCCCAAACATTTTACCTTAAATTTTGTGTCTTTTCTAACATGTATGTCAAAACTGTCTTGCTCGGCACTTAAGTCTCTAGCGCTCAATATGAACATGATCAACTTTTTCTTGATTTCCAAGTCACTTGGCAACCATAAATCTTCTTGGCAATGACTATGCTAGATAGCTCAGCCTATATAGGATAGCTCGACTGTAGTGATGACCAGCTAACCTGCCTACATAAATGACTAAGTGTAGGACACTAATAATAATAAAAACTTAGAGATTAACAATAGGCCAAAATAATATTCATGTGCATCATTTCCCAAGGGAATTTGTATTCCTTTTTCATTTATTTCATATTGATTACAATTGAAATAATTTTTAATCTAAAAGATGATAACCAAGACCATAACGAGAAGCCATGTCACTATGGTGCTTCATAGGTCACTATGGAATTATGTCATAACAATCAGTTTTAATAATATCTAGATATTTATTATAATTAGTGACGAAAAATTTACTAAGTTGATCAAAAATAGGAGAGACATTCTTTGGTTCTTGAATAGTGTCACCTTGTCTAGATTCTATTTTTGTTAGAATCTTATACTCCACTAAATAGGTACGTGTGAAATCTAAGGTTCCCTAACAATCATCCAAAAGGACACTAGTAGGAGAAGGATAATCATTAGGGAATAAAGCTATTTCTTGTTTACTTAAGGTAGTAAATGGTTTAACATCTGATTCATTATGCCAACAATTTCACACTTTATCATTAGCAACAGGAGTATACATGCTGTTGTTATATATGAACTTCACTTTGTGATGAAGGGTTAAAGGAACAAAATGCATAGTATGTAAACATGGTCTCCCTAAAAGAAGATTGTAATTAATGGAACTAGTCATAACATAAATAGGAGTAGATAAGATAATAGGACCTTATTTCATAGGTAAAGTAATAATACCAAACAGTTTCACAGCCACGTTATCAAAAACATTGATATAGAATCAGGCTTGATTATAGAGACATCCACTTTGATTTTGTGTAACAATTCAATGTTATAAATATTCAATCAAAATTCATTATCAATTAAGGTCCAATGGATAAGGTTACCATTGATAAGAACATCAAACATAACGGAATCATGTTGATCTGGTTTCTCTTTAGGAGACAACTCATCTTGAGAAAATATAATTTGAGCCTAAGAGTTAATAGTATTAGCACATTCCTATAAAGAATTGATGTTAACTTGCATATGGGATGGAATATAATGATTTTTAAGGATTTTTTCAATGCCTCCTAATAAGTGGGGAAATTTTGGATAAGCTTCCAAAGAGAAATCTTGGTAGGTGTAGTACGTAATTTTTCTACTAAATCATATTATTTTCCAAGATTAGAGGGAAGACGAGGTGCTGGAGGAAGCACAACTTGAAAATCTAGAAGAAGATTAGAGACAACAACATTTCTAGGTTGAGGATTTTTTGTAGTATGATAAGTATGAGAAACTACTTGATAATTATTATTAAACTCCAAAGGACTCTTTCATTTTCCTTTTATAATTATGATTAGTTTGTTAGGATTTTGAGATAAGTTTGTTCATGATGAATTTTAACAATAATCATAGGTTTATTTGATATTGTTGTATTATCTTGAGCAAGATCATCAACTACTTTTGGTATTTATACATTGTTAATATACCCATTCAAAGGAAGCAGGTTAAGCATTTTTTTGGCAAAAGTATAGTTTAATAATCGTAGACAAAAGATAAATAGAGATGAAGTCATCAAAACATTCATATAATGTATAATATTCATCACTACTAAATGGCTCATCACATGCTCTAAAATATTGCATAACGAAATCAGACATTTTGAAGGAAAACTATAACTAAACAAGGAAAATTAACAATGCAATATATAATTTTATTTTTGTTTTTAAGTTAGAAATGTAATCCAAGTAATGAAATGAAAATATATAAATAACCAAAGAAAAATTTAATATTCATGAAAGAGATGGGTTCACCAAAATTTGATGTATGAAATCATAAGAAACATAAAGGAGATATTTCTCAATTCATAACACAAATCGGAATACAAAACCACCTTAAAAAAATTAAGATCAACAATGCTTGGATGATGGGGTGTTAATTAAATATTTATGCATCTTAGGGTTTCTATTCCTTTATTTCTTAAAACTGAGAAGAATGGAGATAATGGAAATATGCAAAAGACCAAATAAAAGATCTGATCTATTATAATTGAAAGGCTAATGCACAAAGAGAAATGAGGAAGGATAAAATGCACCTGGAAATCATAGCATAAAAATAAAACATCAGATCCAAAATCCCAGCCGTCGGAGTTTGAGAATGACCTATAATTGGAGATCTGGGATACAGAGACCTAAGACTTGTTTTGCCTAAAATTTCACTATAAAAAGGGAGGAAAATGTCATCATCGTCATCATGTTCCTAGGAACATATCGCTACTATCGTCATGTACCTATGGTTTTCTGCTAGAAATTTCATAGAAGGTCTTTCTTTTTATCTTGAAGGCAACTCTGGTCTAACAACTTAATCTAGGGTATTTTGTACCTGTAGATCTGAGACTGTGTGTGTGTGTGTGTGTAGGGGTTTTCATTAGTAAAATCCCCATTATGGTGATTCTCACCTCCACGAATAGCCAATATAATAGAGATAATGTGTAGTGCTCATGAATCTAGAGTAAATCTAAACTGCTATGAGCTCAAATTCATAAATAAATGTCTAGATCTACCCTAATTGTGATAGAGTAAATACTAGTATGAAAATCCAATCAACATGTGATTGAATGCATGCAAATAAATATAGATCTTAAATGTACATGTATAGATGTAAAGAACAAATGTATAGATTTGAAGATAACAAGAAATCATATCGTTTCCTAGGAGGAAGAGTACAAGAAAATGATCAGTCACTAATCTCCTAACCATCATCATAATCAATTTGTATCTCCATCATGAGGTTTGAATGCTTGAAAAAGAATGTAGATTCTTGATAGAAGATTTTACAGCATTGATTCACAAGTCCTCACTTCATGCAATGTCTTAAAATTGGGGCCTCGACTTTGCAATTTATTCTATCATGAAAAATGAAGTGTGAGGGTTGCTTTTATATAAATTTGGGAAATAAAGCTGAGCCTATCAACCATAGATTTGAATACCCTATAAATAAATAGAGATGGGAACCCTGTTCAAATCTAGGCATAAAAACCACAGAACATGTATCTAATGCTGACATGTCTTTCTCTATATAGGTCAACATTTGGTTTGTGGGTCCTGGAGATTTAGAGGATGTAGGAAGGAATCAAACAACTAATTGTTATATCAGGATAGTATGCTAGGACCACAATAATATAAATAGGTCCTAGGAGGTTAAATGAATTATTTTATTGGAGGAAAAATAGAGGAGAACACTTAGAAAAAAGGACCTACCTCAATCTTTGGTAGGTTTGAAGAGATTAGAGGATCCATATTCAAATTTAGGTGGGTATTAAGTGTAATTGTGAATTACTATTGTGCACTGTATAATGAGAACACACTAAGGTAGGTGATAAACAATAATGAAATTTTAGACTACTTAGGTATTTCTAATTTATGATGGTACATCTATGATTGATTTGAGGAAAATATGCTCAAAAATAAATTAAATTACTCTAACATGAAATCTAGTTTTTATTCCAATTGGTGGTTTAATTATTTTTAATAGATTTATGACTAATGTACATATACACAAGCTCTTGTCTACTACTAGATTTGGTGTTTGTCAAGTAATTTCAATGGTACTCTGAAATAATTAATTACTTCTCTGGAGGAAGTTGCTCCTTCTATGGTTTATAGTATTGTGGAAAATTATATGGATTTTTCATGCTTTGGTAAGACTCTCTAAGCACTATTATGGTTTGTCTCCTGAGTGCATCTCTCCCCTTCATGTGACAAATCCACGGGTTTGATTATTCTCCTAATCAAAATAATGAGAAATGTGTTGATTCTCCTCCTCCCTTTTCAGTTGAGGACTATATTCATTTGAAGGATGCTTATGATTATGATATCTATTCTAATGTAGCAGTCTTCTCTCCTATGGATGTAGGCCCAATTAGTTGATATTATTCTACTATCTCATTTGCATCAATTATTTGAATTTTGTTTAGTTTTTACAATGTTGGTTTCTTCCAGCAATGAGGTTAGTAGGTGGGTTAAATTTTTTAATCCTTGGGACTTATTTTGTATCATGGTTGAGTCTCATTCTTGATGACATTATTTTTCCATTATTATACTCAGTGAAAAACATTGACAAAGTATTACCGGCAGACAACAAGCATTACTGGTGAACCACAAGCAGTACCGGTGAAATCCAAGCATACCTGATAGAAAAAAGATTTTGAGAAAAATTTTAATTATAAAAGACCACAAGCATCACCAACGACTACAAGCATCACTGGCGACCACAAGCATTACCGGTGACATAGTTTTCAGAACTAACCTGAAATGAACAAAAAAGGCATACCCGATGAAAAGTTCAAGAAAGGAACACCGATGACCAAGAAAACTGACCATCAGAACCGACAAACAGATAAAGAACCCGCAAATTGTGGATCTGATTTTTACATGACGAATAAAGCAATGTAATTATATTTATAGAGTTTTTCTTTGTTTTAAATCATAATTTGATGGTCATGCAAGCTTTATGTAAATTCTTTAAATCATCCTAACGGATCTAAAGCATATGTAACTATAGATCAAGGTCAAGTTGTAAACCTTGGAGCTAGAGTTAACTTGCAATGCATGAATCAAGAATTGAATCTAAATTAGTATAAATAGATGTTCATACTCAATTGTGAGTACATGAATTCTTTATTATTGATAGCCATGAAGAGCATCTAAAGAGAAGAAGGAAGAATTCATGCAAAGATCAGAAACAGAGTACATCAGTTATCAAGAACACATAGAGGCTACCGACGAGTAGAAAAAGGTATTATTCAATCATGCAAGGATGATTATTTATATGTATGAAGATTTTTAGGATTTGTTATTAGAAATTAAAGATTGCATATATCATCAGATCAAAGACTAATGTAGTTGCAATCTAACAAGTGCATCACATCTAAAATCCTTTTGTGGAAGGTGGACTTAAATGTTCTTTCCAAATCTCTTAATAGAGTGCACACTTAGCAGTGTTGCTAAAGCTTGAAACGAAGTAGATTTTAATAGGTCTCCACTGTAATACTCCTAACATGGTAGGTCATCAGAAGTGACCAATTGTAAGCCTTAACCAGCCCCTTCTTATTTGTAGATAGTGAAGTTTTGTGGGTAACAATACCCACCGCAATTTTTACTTCCTTAACAGGAGTTTTCTGTGATATCATATCTTGTGTCATGTGTTATCTATTTTCATGAATGTTTCTATTATGGTTACATACTAAAAAGAATGTATGATATAATTAAATATGCATAAAGAAAGATGAAAAATTAGATAAGATAAATTACAAATTGACGACTAAGGGTTAATGGGCTAACCAAGAAAAGTTTTAGAGGTACTGATTCACCCCTTCCATCTCAGTACATTATCTCAATATAATTCCAACAATTGGTATCAGAGCTAAGTCTCTCTCTCTCTTGAAAAGCTTAAAGACTTGAGAGAAAATATTGGAGCAATGGACAAGTTTAGATTGGACATGACTATTGAGAGTGAGCAGTTACAAATGCAAATAAACTATGAGTAGTATAAGGAGGCAAAATTAAAGCTAAGACAACTTCTTGATGAAAGAAAGATTATGGAAACTAGGATGAATGAGAAAGACTAGAAAGAAATGGAAATACAAGAGTACTTTGAAACAATAGAATCATCATTGAGAAAAGCTTCAGATGCATCAGTTGAATAAATTACAAGTATGAAAGAGATCAATCTACATCTGACAGATCAAATCAAGATGTTGCAAATTGGTCAAGAAACTCAAATGGTAAAAATGATTGATGTCATGAATGATGCAAGAAAATCTGAAAATGAAAGAACACTAGCCATTGATGATAGGAGGAAAATTACAGAGAAACTACAAGAGAAAGAATCAGAAATTGTAAGACTCACTAAGCATCACCACAAGGTTACCAACCAAATTATTCTTATGAGTCAAGAAGCAAAAAGATCAAATACAGAACTCATTCAAAGAATAAAAATCATAGGTGAGCTAAGAGAAGAGAATGAGAAATTGAAGCATGAAATCAAAGTCTAGTATCAACACAATGAATTGATCAAAAAGGCTAAGGATAGAAACAAAAGGATGGATGACTTTCTTGATGGACAAAGAAGAGTCAACAACTACACAAGATTAGGGTACGACAAGAATGGTGAATCCTCAAATCAACTAGATCTAAGGAATGCTTTCACAACCCCAAGATCCAATAAGCTATCATGCAATCACTTGGAAAACCAAGCCACACCTCAAACATCTACAGAAGCAAAATAAAAGGTATTTCTCAAACACAATCTACTTTTATTGGTAACTGTAATAATTTTTGAAAGAAAGGACACAAGGCACATGAGTGCAGATCCAAAGTAATAAATCCAAAGAGAAAAACCTATATGGACAAGTACTATCCTACATGCAAGATGAATGGGCATGCACATGAGGAATGTTGGAAAAATAACAACAAGGCATGGACTCCAAAGGAAACTGATAAAAGATACAAACCAATAAGAGAAGGTAACTCATATGTTTGGTACTATAACACATGGGTAAATTGCATAGCATGTGGAAGGTATGGTCATATTATTGCCAAATGTATGAGAAAATGGACCAGAAGGTCAAGAGGTTGGACCAATCTAGGTATGGCATGTTTACATTGTCATAAGGTTGGACATGTGATAAAAGATTGCACAGACTAACTGACAAACACAAATACATATCCCAATGGAAATACCATTGATGATATAAAGAGAATGAGAAACAAGATGTAGGTAAAAGCCACAAACACTAAAGGTGCTGGAACAAGCAATGCAAATGGTGACACCCCATTCACTAGATCTGGTGACATCACTACATCTAACTAGATTGCACAAGTAAGTATGGAACTACATTATGACAAGTTTTACTATGCATCAGTTCCATTATACATAGTTCATATTGTAATATTAGCATGAATAAAGATGTAATACATTGTTATGTACTAAACTATTAAAAAGAAACCATTAGCTATTGGGCACAATATGCATCGGTGAACACACACATAAAAAGTTAGCGTTACTTACAGGAATGTATCGGTCATTACACAAGATAAGTGTAAATCGTCGGATATCAGTGAATACTGAATCACAAAAGCTACCATCGCAACCTCATAGACGAGCATCGGTGATGTCTCCAAAACTACTAGCAACCCTGATGCTTTGCATAGACACTGACGGTGTTATGAATGTCTTTACTGACAAAATTAGTCTTCATAAACTGATGAGTTGGTAAGAATTTATGACAACTTAGGGCACAAAAGGGTATAAAAGCCCAATGGGTAAGCTCATTTTTGCACCTGCAATTTTTGAGCAGAGCAGAGTGATTTAAGAGTAATTTGAGAAGCAACCCAGTAGAAGTCAATCACTAAGAATTTAGATTCAAAGGCAATCACAGACATTCAGTAAGTTAATCTACTCACCGATAGCATTGTTTTGATTTACAAAAAGCCCTAAATTTCAAATATGATGGCATCAACTTCTAGGGTAGAGAAAATCAAGGTTGACAAGAAGAAACCTTTCAGACTTGTCAATAGAGGAGCGTGTGTTGAACCTAAGTATAAACTACACCCTAAAATAGCTTCCCAACCAGATGATTCTGGAGCATTCTCCCGAATCCCACCTAGGGTTTTTCTAGTAGAGGATGTAAGGTCCTACATTCACTGCAAGATCTCAAAGATAGGAGGTCTAGACCTTGACAACGTCTATAGGGCACTTTTTGATTAATGGGATGTATGTACTAAGAGGGGAGGGGTGAATCAGTACCTTTAAAACTTTTATTTCCTTTAATCAATTAACCTTTGTAATCAATTGTATATCCATTCAATCTAATTTATACTATCTTGATGTGAGTTATACCAATTCATAACATTAACATACACGTGAGGGTGATACCACAATAGTGGGTTACACTTTTTTGCCTAAACGGACATTGAAGTGTACATTTTGAGAAAAACTTTGACATTCGGATGCATATTGTCGTTAAACTATTTAAAATCAGAAGATGAAGTAAACTAGATTCTTTTAGGATTTTCTGTCTAGATTCCAAATATATTTTTTTTTTTTTTTTTTAATTTTATTTTAATGGGATTTGTTTTCTCCCACTAAAACTGCTATGTTTATGAAAACGTCATTTTCAAAAAGGTACAATGACTTTGTACAACATAACTTTTTTTCTAGAATAGATATCAATGCACTTCTTTCAAATTTGGTTTTTTAACATCCATACGGAGGGCATGCAATTGGTTTCATGACATTATCATTAGTATTGCATATTTTATGAACATTTGAAGTAGAGTAAACCGTAATTGTGACATACGTTGACTGCGTAACTGATAACTTGTTGTGTATTTATCAAAATTCAAATTTTTTTTTTTGATAGAAAGAAGACTCAAAGCCGGAGGGCACTGTTATTTTTCAAATTTTGTTTTCTCTTTTCTACTATTTTTCATTGAACGTCAAACCTGGAAGTGTATATTGGATAAAAAACCTACATCTGATGCACGTCAAAATACATAGACCTAATTAATTCAAAATTTATCAAATCTATATTCGTTAGAAAGCTCATTCAGAGTACTTGTGCAACGCAAAAGGAGGTGTCCCTATTCTTCCATTTTAGCCCCGCACTTGAGCCCCGAAGCCATGAAAACTATATATTTCTGCTAGGTTTTGCAGATAGCCTCAATTATGGGGGTTACGATAGAAAGTACTTTCGATCGAAACTAATTATTTTCAATTGAAATTACTTTCTATCGAAAGTACTTTCTTGGTTTAACATGTATATGGGTCAAAATACCGCTAAAATCTTTACTATCTTAGTTTCGATCGAAACTAAGTTAGTTTCAATTGAAACTAGGTTAGTTTCGATCGAAACTAAGCAAAAAAGGTAGTTTCAATCGAAACTATGAATGTTTCGATCGAAACAATCAGGTACTTTCTATCGAAAGTACCTGACTAAATCCTCCCACCTCGCGG
>MU223804.1:1682926-1747335 GCA_018584345.1 Thuja plicata | reverse complement strand
TAGGAGGAAACTGAACAACATCTTTTTCCTTTTCTTTTTCATCTGGTTGCAGCACAATAGGAGAAGATGTTAGCTCTCTAAAAATAACATTTCTACTATGCAACACCTTACTAGTCACAGGATCCCATAGCTTGTATCCTTTCACACCAACACTGTATCCAATGAAAATACATTTGACAGCTTTGTTTTCCAACTTAGATCTTTTCTCCTTTGGAATATGTGCATAAGCTTCACAACCAAAAACACAAAGATGTCTAATTGAAGGCTTCTTACCAGACCACACCTCCATGGGTGTCTTACCAACAAGAGCTGATGTAGAAGATCTGTTAACCAGATAGCAAGCAGTGGCCACAGCTTCTGCCCAAAACCTTTGTTCTAAACTAGCTCCACTAAGCATACTCCTAGCCTTCTCCATCAGTGTCATGTTCATTCTCTCTGCAACTCCATTTTTCTATGGGGTGTAAGGAGTTTTATTATGTCTCTCAATTCCTTGTTCTTTACAAAAATTTTCAAACTCTATGGAACAAAACTCACCACCATTATCAGTTCTCACACACTTGATTCTTTTACCAGTCTAATTCTCTACGAGAGCCTTAAATTCCTTGAACTGACTGAAAACCTATGTCTTACTATTCAGGAAATATATCCAAGTCCTTCTACTATAATAATCTATAAAAGATACAAAATATATAGAACTGGAGATAGAAGGAACTTTTATAGGACCAAATACATCATAATGAATAAGATCCAAAATACCAGAAGACTTGTGAGAACTAGAGTAGAATTGAACGTGATTTTGCTTACCATAAATGCAGTGTTCACAGAAATCAAATTCGAGATTACAATCATTTAGCCCCTCGACGAGATTTTTAGTTTTCAAAGTCCTAAGACCCTTTTCACCAATGTGGCCAAATCTCATATGCCACAACATTGTCTTTTCTGCAGGAAGCTTGCCTTCTAAAGTGATAGCCGCTCTCTTCTTTGAAATAGAAGAAATATTGCACTGAGCAATGCATGCATCAAGCTAAAACAAAGTACATCTCCTAGTACTTTTAGCGAGCACCATAGAACCTCTCATCATCTTGCATCCATCTTTCAAAAAGACAACTTGCACACCTACATCATTTAGCATACTTACAGATAATAGGTTTCGTGCCAAACCAAAAATGTGCATAACTCTGTTGATTTCCTTTACTCATCCATCAAGAAATATGATAGTGACCCTTCCGCATCCAACTATCTTTAGCTGAGAATCATCACCCAAGTACACCTTTCCACCATAAAACTCTTCATATTTTGAGAACCAATTTCAATGAGAGGTCATGTGAAAAGAAAAACCCAAGTATACTAACCATACATCATTGGATGCATGGGCTGCCAAAGCTACAATAAAAGCATCTCCATCTTCTTGATATTTTTTAGAAGCTAAATCTGAGCCTTTCTTCTTCTTCTTCGGTTCTTTACAGTCCCTCCAGAAGTGCCCATATTTATCACAGTTCCAACATTTTGCATTGGAATTTCTAGGAGTCTTAGAACTCCCATAGGATTTGGATCTACCCTTCTTTGACTTATTTTCATTCTTCTTTCCTTTGTCATTGGATCTCCCATGAACAGCAAGGGCTTCCTTAGACAAATCCAAAGTCTTTCTTCGCATCTCCTTAGATAGCAGTGAAGACACCACATCATCCATATGGAATGTGACTATAGTACTTCTGAGAGCCATCAAAAGATGGTCCCATGAATCCAGCAAGGAACAAAGCAGGGTCATACATCGATCTTCCTCCTCGATCTTGGCACCAGATGATGCCAACTGTGTAATCAATAAATTGAATGCGTTGAGATGATCAGTTACGGATCCACCTTCCTCCATTCTTAAAGAATACAACTTCTTTCTTAGGAACAACTTATTCACCAGAGATTTGGCCTGATACACAGACCCAAGCCGTGTCCATAGAGAATTTGCAGTAGTCTCATCAAGAACATTCAGAAGAATGACATCTGCTAGATAGAGTCTGATGAGACCCTTATCCTTCCGATCCTTGATCTCCCAATTCGCTTGAGATATCGCTGCAGGTCTCACAACAAGTGAAGTAGCCTCCCATAGGTCACAGTCTTCAATCATGTCTTCCATCTTGAGTTTCCACAACTCAAAATTAGTGCCATTAAAATTCTCCACCTCCATTCTCCTGTATGAGGAACCTGCCATCTCAATCTGCAAATAAGATTCAAAATGCTCTGCACAAAAAAACTCCCACTCAACTTGAGATTATCTCAAAAAACCCTAACCAACAAGTAGGATCAAAATTTGATCAGGCTCTAATACCACTTGTAAGGAAACTCAGGTGCAGAAATAGTTTCCTACACTAATCTCTATAGGAAAGTATTGTGCAAATTCTTTTAAATCCTTACAATTTCAGATTCGTTAACTACTTTAACAAAGATATTGCAGCCACATACCATGCACACAGAAAATAGAGAATGACACAATGATTTACCCTGGAGAAAACCTTTTGGTAAAAAACCCCAGCACTCCAAAACCTACACAATGTATTATCTTCAACATAATGGTTACAACACACTTGCAATGCATGTTCTTTTCAGGAGACAATCGACACACACAGACAAATCTAGGCCAGATTATACCAAAAATACACTCTTTTTGTATGCTTTCCTGTAACCCTAAAAAATGCTTATATCATTGTGCTTTCCTTTTTAGGCCAACTTCCAGGGATAGTCATATTAGGATTTTACCATTCTCTGAGAAAATAGGAACCCCGAACCCCACGATTGTGGAAGAGTGTAAAGTACTCAACTTTATCAGTTGTCACATGTCTTACATGTATTCACCTATCATTGAAATATTCTTGAAATAGCTCTTACGTGTCATAGGAAATCGTCATACCTATTTCAACCATGATCTCCTTACACACAATTCAAGATGCTGACACATTAAGTGGAGTGACACATCAATATGCCAACTAGACATGTACACTCACACTTAATTACATTATTTGCAAGAAATACATTTTACAAAACAAATAATAAGAATAGGAATTATCCAAGGTTGAGACACCTTATTCCTAACATGCATGTCGTAGATGTTGTCTACTACAGACATCTTGAGAGTTGCTATCAGTTGCCTTGCTGAACTAATGTGTTGTTGGAGCAGTGTAAGCTTTGGTAGAAGTTGAGCTTGGATCTTGTTTAATTCTTCCCTAAAGTGTGTCTTTGCTTCCCATAGTTCCTGCCTTAACCTTTTTATCTCTATTATCTTTTCATAATGCAATTTAACTACATTGTCTCCATCATTGGTTAAGATTTTTGCACTGTTTGCTAGATCTGTATCCATCTTTGAAATGTTTTAAGTATTCTCTTTAGTGAACTTGTCTATTGTGCTCAATTTTTGAATCAAGGTTATAGCATCACTTATGATTGAGTCTAATTCAGTGATGAATTCTTATAACTTTACCTTAATGACCACCACTTGTTGGCTAATGTTCTCAATAAGCTTTTGTTGGTACTTAAGCTCTGCTCTCTCCTCAATTGCCTTCTCTTCATCTATATTGTGAGTTTTTATTATGTCGGTGAGAGTTACTAATTGATCTAGTATGGGCTTGTTCTGATCAATATCATTATTGGGCACACTTTTGTGCAATATGTCCTATCTTGTCTCTAGTACCATTGAGTTCATGTGTTGTTTCTTTAGCCTCTCTTGCAATTTCTTTCATTGGCATATTTGTTCATATTCTTGTAATGCTTCAAAGTCAAGTGTAGATGGGTCACACTTTGGTATTTCTATAAGTTCATCCCAGGTGACTTCCAACTTATTCTTCTTTGATTTCTTCTTCTTTTGTGAATCACTAGAATTTAAAACCATTGCCAATTTCTCACCTTTCTCATTTGTTCTCGATGAAGTGACATATTGTGCTTCTTTTTTATTCTTGGTATCGGTTTTATCTTGTCGGGTGTCTATGGACATCTCCACATTCACCTTCACATCGTCGATAGCATGTTTGTCAGTTTCCTCAAGAGTACCATCTTTAGGTTTTTCTCCTTCATCGGTGTCCTTGGCCTCATGAGTCTTTGTTCCTACATTCTTATCTATTGAATGTGCATCCTTTTATGTATCTCCTACTGCAACCTTATCAGTGTTGGTTACATCTTGAGTAGCTTTGATGTCTTGTTGACCATTGGTGTTGTCTTTCTTTTCTTTTTCCCCTGCATTCTTGGGAGTTTCCTTTTCAGGTGACTTGCTTGATTCTTGCATAATCTTGATAGATTATATCAATATTGGCATGTTGCTCAAAATGTTTACTTGTGTAGTATCAATTTTTGTGTCCTACTCATCAATTTTGTCCTTTGCAATAGTGATATCTCCATCTTTATTAATTTCCTCTGCTAGGTCATCGGTGATGTCAATGATTTTTGTGTCCACAATGTTGTCATTTGTGGTGTCTGGCCATGATTCATCTGCAACATGTACATTCTTGTTATTAGTTGTATCACCTTCTTCCTTGTCTACTTTAATAGATGTGTCATCTTGAGTTGCCTTATCAACATCTTGTTGTTGAAGGTCTTTTTCGTGGCTTTCAGCCTCAATAGGTCTATTCATAATCTTACACCGTTTCTTATGGCTATCCCGCACAAGCTCTATAAGCTTTCCTTAAAGAAATTTATATGCTCTCAACTTCGGTGAGAACTCCTTTTTGTACTTCTCCATCATTTCTACTTTCTTTGATTCAGGTGGCATGAGAATAGCAAGTACTCTTTCACTTATTTCTTTCTCATTCTTCAAAGCCAATGTCCATCTTGAATATATTCTATCTAATAGTTCTATTGGTACATGATTTCCTTCAAACTGAATTAGTACATATTTGAACATGTACATTTTTATTGTGATGACATCCTCTATTTTATTCTGATCTTCTAGACCTAATTTCAACTATCTTCCAATCTTTGAATCTGTAATAGATCAAGAATTCGCAATAGATTTGCATATGTCATCAATAGATTCAGGAGCTTCTACCTTGACACTTTTTGCCTCTATAGCTTCATCCTTCTCGCTATCTTCAATGTCCTCTCAGGTTTTGATGAATTTCCTTCCTCTTTTTTTTTTCCCTCTCTTTGGTGTGGCATCTTTCCTCTTGTATGTCCTGACCTTTCCTTTCTTTAAAGGTGAAGGAGTAGAATCCTTTGATGTTTAGCTTTTAGTTCTAGAGGCAGATGTTATCCTTGGCTTCTTTGTTGGTTGAGGAGGTGGTGAATCTAACTCTATTTCCTTGGAGTCATCCTTTTCCTCTATTTGACTGATAGATAATTGTTCTTCGATTTCTTCCTCCTGTTCAACTTCTTCATCTTGTTCAGCTTCTTCTTCAGTTGTCGACAGTATCTTCTTGAGATTCTTTACCATCTTGTCCTTCTTTCTGACAATTTTCTTAACAACTAGGCCTAATATTATTCTTTTCTTGGCCTCTTCATATGTTCCAAATTAGGGTTGTTTCTTATCTAATGGTTCATTGATCAAGGCATCAATTGCCTTAGTTGCAAGATCAATGTTTATCTCATACTCCAATGGTTGTACCCATGCTAACCTCGGTACAACAAGTTAAATATAAGTATTGTCTGTATCAACCATGAAGCATATCTGATCCTTGTATTTTTCAATGAGTTGTTTGGGGATTCTTACCCTCTTTTGGATTTGGTCTTTGAATACAACAAAGTATTCATCCATGATTGTTTCAAAGTTATCTCTTAGTGTGGCTATGTTCTCACTGATTTGCATGGTGACCAGTTTGGTGCTATTCCATTTAACATATCCTACCAATGGGAATGTTTCTAGAAAGTAGAAGAAAATACACATTATGAGTGAGCCAAAATTACATGTGTTTGACTTCACATTCCTGATAGTCTTTAAGTTATCTTTCAACTAATTTAGCAGTAGTTCAGATAATTTTGATTGTGTTCCCTTCTTCACAATTTTGTACACTGTGTCTATTGCACCTGATGCAATGTTGTTCAATCTTCTTACTTGGAATAATTTGTATCCTAGAACACATGCATTGAACTTGATCTCATCATCAGTTATTATGGTAAATTTTAGTCCTCTGTCATCCCATTTGGCTCCTATCATTTTCTCAGTCTCGGCCTTGGGTGGATGCTTTAGTTTCTTCACTTTCTTGGTTATCATGTAATCAGTGACTGCATGAATGACATCTCAGGTTATCACCTTCGGTTCATCAAGCCATAGCTTATTTTTATGCATTCAACTTAGCACTAACTGAATCCATTCAGTTTTGAAAACCTTTGGGAAAATTAGGGCATTGGTGAGCCCTTTTACTTCTATATGTTTGTGTTCATCCTTTAGTGTTCCATCTTCATTTCACAACTTCTTATAAGCTTCTTCAACTTCTGAAGTTCCTATCTTTGCAATCTTGCAGTGTATGAATGATTGAACATCTTCCACCAGTAAAACCCTAGCTGGTATACATGAAAATTCTCCAACATCATTGGGTTGTGAGGCAACCTCAAGATGAATCTTGTAGTTAGGTTTCTCACATGCTGAATTCTTGATGATCTTGAACTCATCCTTCTTTTTGTTCTTGGATTTCACAGTTCTTGATGTGGAGGCCATTTTTTAGAATCAGGGCTTCCTGTGAAATGGACAAAAATAGAGTTGTCAATTCTGTAGAACTTACTGTATACTCTTGCAATGATTCTTGATCTTCTTTAAAGTGTTGTGTGTCAAGTCATGGTCACTCTATGACTTAGTTTCTTTTTTCTCAAAAATTGCCTTGGTTGCTCTGCTTTGGTTGTCGTGAACAATGAGTTGTTTCATTGCCCTATTTATAGTTGTTTCCCTAAAACATGTGTCATAACTGGTTACCATCTCCTCGGTGTATGAAGATGGACTTTGTTGGTGAAGACTTCATTTTCCTTTGGTGACACTCATAACATTTAAGAGCAGTCGTTATTCCACTTGATTTTATCGATGGGTTTCGGTGTAGCAGACAACTTGTTCACTTTGCCTATTTACCATCGAGGCTCAGTTTCTACTAGCAACTTTTCTTTTAACTGACACTTCTTGGTAAGTGTAGGAAGTCTTATCTTTGAGTGTATACTGACGGGTTTTAGTATATGTTCCTGAAAGCATAGTTATCACAAATTTTAGCAAGTAATATTATGATGAATCTTTACTTATGATAATTTTGCATTATATCAACATATTAACTTCGGGAAATGCAGTTCCATACTTACTTGTTCTTCTTAGGTGGGGGTGGTGAAATCACCGGATCCATTGGATGTGGTGTCACCATTTTCATTGCTCAGTCCAGCTTCATCATAGCTTGAATATTTTCTCCACATTTTGTCTCTAGCTCTTCGGATGTCTTCAAAGGTGATTCCATTAGGATATGTGCTTGTCTTTGTCATTTGGTCTCTACAGTCCTTTTTGAGATGACCCACTTTATGACAATGTAAGCATGCCATTCCAGGGTTAG
The DNA here is from genome assembly GCA_018584345.1 of Thuja plicata. Lineage (NCBI taxonomy): Eukaryota > Viridiplantae > Streptophyta > Pinopsida > Cupressales > Cupressaceae > Thuja > Thuja plicata. The sequence continues at coordinate 1,739,839 of MU223804.1, read as the reverse complement.
TCCAGCCTCTATAATTTCTAGTCCACTATCTCATACAGTTTGCAACAATGTGACCATATCTTCCACATGCTATACAATTTGTCAAAGTATTGTAATCCCATACATATTGGTTACTGACTCTTTTCGATTGATATGGAGCTTTTTTACCTTTAGGCTTCCTGGCTTGCCTTTTATTTTTCCATCATTCAAGAATTGTGTGCCCATTCATTTTGCAAGTAGGAAAATACTTGTCCATATAGGTTTCCTTCTTTGGTTGTTTCATCTCAGACTTACATTCATATTCTTTATGTCCTTTCTTCTTACATTTATAACAAAATCCTATGAATGAAGATGTAGATTTAGGAATACCTTTGATTTTTCCTCTTCATACATTTGATGTATGACCTTTCTTTCCACAATGATTGCATGTAATCTTTCTTGGTCTTGAATTTGTATAGACATTATTTGGATCATTTTGATTTGATGATTCTCCATTTTCAATAAAACCTAGATTGGTATTGTTGTTGACTCTTCATTTTCCTTCAAGAAGGTTCACCGATAGCTTCTATTCTTTCAACGAGTTCAACATTTATTATGTTTTCCTCTTGACTCATTAGAATAATCTGATTTGTAATCTCATGGGGATGCTCTGTAAGTCTTTGTATTTCAGACTCTTTTTCTTGTATCTTTTATGTGATCTTTCTTCTATCATCAATAGCTAGTGTTATTTCTAATCTTGTCTAGCATTGTTCATTACATCAATCATCCTTACCATATGTGTCTCTTGACCGATTTGCAGAGATTCAACTTGTCCAGCTAGATGTAGATTTATTTCAGTTAGGCTTGTGATTCTTTCTTCGAATGTATCTGATGCTTTGCTTGTAGTTGATCCTGAAGACTCAAAGAAATATGGTATCGCTTCCTCATGATAATCTATCTCATTACAATGAGATACCATATTCTTTCTTTCATCTAGTAGTTGTCTCGTGTTGATTCTAGCTTCTTTATACTGTTGAAAGAACATCTAAATTTCAAGCTTCTTATTCTCAATATTTTTATCAAGTATTTACTTCTCCATTGTATGATATTTTCTCTTAAGCCTTTAAGCTTTCCAAGAAGAGACTTAGCTCTGATACCAATTGTTGGGATTAATGGTAAGTATGTACTGAGAGGGGAGGGGTGAATCAGTACCTCTAAAACTTTTGTAAGCTTTAATCAATTAACCTTTGTAATCAATTGTATATCCATTCAATAAGATCTACACTATCTTGATGTGAGTTATATCAATTCATAACATTAACATACATGTGAACATTCATGAAATTAATTTGACATACAACACAAGATATGATATCGCAGAAAACTCATGTTAGGAAGTAAAAACTGCAGTGGGGATAGCACCCACAAAATCTTCACTATCTACAGATTGGAAGGGGCATGTTAAGGCCTAAAATTTGACCAGTTCTGATGATCTACCCTGTTAAGAGTATCGGTGGAGACCTCTTAAAGTCTACTCTGTTAAGAGCTTTAGCAACACTATTGAGTGTGCACTCGGTTAAGAGATTTTTAGTTGGACTATTAAATCCACCTTCCTTGAAAGGATTTTTACTCTTTTCTCCACTTGTTAGAATGATAGAAAATTACAAATTGACCTGGTAAATGCAATCTAATATTGCTAATACAGATCCAATTTAGTTTACATTAAAAAACATTATCACCTAATTGTGATTGAATAATACCTCTGATTCTTGGTATCCTTTGTTCTTGGTTCTTGCTAACCAAATTCACCTTTTTTTTATTCTTGTTCTTGAAACTCTCAATATAATCCATAGATGTGATCATTGGCTTCATTCATCTAATCCTCTCTATTTACATCATCTCATAATGAATCATTGCATCATCTATTTATAGATGGATTGACTTCATCATGTTTCAAGAAAAATAATGTTAACTCTAAGATCAGGTTTACAACTTGTACCTATATCTCCTAGTCTATGTGTTTTATATCAGTTAGACCGATTAAAGAACTTACATTCATGTTTCTTGTCCCTAAAGAAATGGATTTAAAACAAATAAATATCCTATTAATAGAATAAGCTTGATTTATCTAACGTGGAAGTCAGATCAACTTTTGCGGGCTGCAACTAACTTTTGGTTATGTCTGTCGATTATGCTCTCACTATCCTTTAGTTTTGTCCTATTGGTTATGCTATGACTGTCCTTCAATTTTGTTCCGTCAGTTGCACTTTAACTGTCTTGTTGGTCTGCACTATATCTTACATGTCAGGTTCTTCTTTATCTTTTTGTCTTTACATTTTCGGTTTACACACTAAGTCGTGTCGTCAGTTCTCTTTGCACTTAGTCATCTTCGGTGATCTCTTTCTATCTGATCTTCGATTTTCTCTTATCCTATCTTTTGGTGTATGCTTACTGAAAGTGTTGTTTGCATACTAATGGTAAATTAATGTCATCATATATATATATGTGTGTGTGTGTGTGTGTGTGTGTGTTGTCTTCAAGATTTTATTGGGTAATATTTTTTACATCAATACTTTTTATCACACAAGTGATCCATCAACGAGATGAATGTACAATGGTAAAATATGAAAGAAAGGCTAATTCTATGAATTTCCTTGCAAGATTAATCATGTTAACATATCCATTTTCTGTGAATTGACACAAATTAAACTCTCATGAAGGGTATTGATTAAAGATATCAATTTTCCACAATCCATATCAATATCATGTGATTTCTTCTAGATTAATTAAGAAATCATTTTTATATCCATACTTTGGATCACTTAGTGATTGATTATTAGGATGTATAGATAATTCTAGGATATGAACGAAAGGCTAAGTCTACAACCTCTTTTTTTCCAGAAATATTGAAGGATTGACAAAGATTTAATATCTTTTTTGAGTTGTTCCTTGAAGTTAAAGTTTTATGAGCTTTCAAATACACAATATTTCTGGAAATGAGATGTGATTCAATTTGAATAAAAATATAATTACAAAATTTCTATAGCCAACCTAGTTCTCACTTTCTTGTGTCCATTTTGATAAAATAAATTTATGCAACTACAAAGTAACAAATATAACTATATTATATTATATGAAGTTGACCTTGTTTATTGATCATTTTTCTATGCCCATCCAAACACATTCTCCCACATTTTGATGTCATCACATTGGTTCGCATATATCTTTCTTATACACTTTAAATGTGTTGTATTCCCCATATAAAAGAATTTAACAACATTTAATATTAAAAATAAATCCACATACTTAATTTAAATTGGGAAACAAACTAATGTCTAGTATTTTTAATATAAGATTAAACCTTAAGATAGAATAATATTGTCTTAAATAAATTAGTATAAAAATAAATAAAATGAATTATCTTTCCAATAGAATCTCTCATGATCCTCATTTTTTTAAAGAATTATCTAATGTCTATTGATCTAAACCAAAGAATTTCAAAATTTATATTCATTTTTCACCCACTTTAGGAGTTCCTTTCTTTCCCAGAGTTGATTAAACACACATTTCATAATATTTATTGCTATGTCATATATTTGGAGTTCAATCACATTTAATTAATCATCACAATCATTTAAGTATTATTCACATTGATGAAAAGAGCATGTTAGAAATGTTTTAGGTGAAACACATGAAGTGAACCCAAGCCTGCATCCTATTATATTGTTGTCCTTGATCCCTTTATAATCTAATGATTATATTTAAATGCATGATAAAAAACTAAAACTGTTATAGGTTGGGCGTAATTTGATTAGTAATATTATAAATTTTATTATTGTTTTAAACTATTTATCTTTATTGTAAAATTTATTTATTTGAATATAAGAATAATTCATCATAAAAAATAATACTTTTGTTTTCAATAAAAGGATTAGCTACCAAAAATATTGTATTTGTCTAATTAAGAAAGAGGAATAATCATTATGAATATCTATAAATGTAAGTAGATTTTTTTAAACATGCCTATAGAATTGTTTTTTTTTTTAAATAATAATAATTTAAAATATAACTAATATCATGTGACTGCTTCTAGATTTGATTGTGTATTCTTTTGTACATCGATATTTTGGATAACACTCAATGATCCTCTATCATCAGGATGAATAGAGAAGGCTCGAATATGAAAGAAAGACTAGGTCTACAACCTTCTTTGCAAGTTTTATCTTTAGCAAATCCATTTGTTTGGAACTGAAACAAATCAACCTCTCATGAAGGGTTTCGATTAAAGTTATCATTTTTCCACAATCGATATAAATATCATGTGATTGCTTCTAAATTTGATTGTACAATGCCCTTTTTACATCAATATTTAAAATCACAATTAGTGATCCATCATCAGGATTAATATAGAATGCAAGGATATGAAAGAAAGCCTAAGTATACAACTTTCTATTTTTTCTATAAATATTGAATGACTCACAAATATTTTATATCATTTTTTAGTTGTTCCTCAAAGTTAATGTTTTTTGTTCTTTGAAATAAACAATCTTTCTAGAAGTGAAATAGGATTCAATATGACTGAAAATAAAATAGTTGAATTTCTATAGTCATCCTAGTTCTCACATCCTTTTGTGTTGATTTGGTAAAAAAATTATTGCTACTATATAGTGGGAAATAGAACTACATTATGTGAAGTTGGTTTTGTTTATTGATCATTTTTTTATGCCTATTCAAACACATTCTCCCGCATTTTTAGGTTATCAAATCATTTCTCATATATCTATTTTTGTACACTTTAAATTTATAGCATTCTCCATATAAAAATAATTTAAAACATGAAATATTGAAAAAATATATATATACCTTTAATGTCTATAAGTTTTTATTATAAGATCAAAACCTTGAGATAGAATAATAACTTCTTAAATGAATTAGAGGAAAAATAAATAAAACTTATAAATTTTGTCATAGAATCTCTCATTATACTCAATTTGCCAGATTTATCTTACACCTATTGATAGAAACCAAAGAATTTAAAATTTAGGTTTTTGTTTTGGTATGCGAAGCGTATGCTAGCGGCCCAACCCAACGACCCAACCTGACTTACCTTAGGCTCACATATCTCCAAGTTGGGGTCACATAAGGGGTGAGCGGAGGTGAGAACAACTATTTAGATTCAAGTTTTTCTCACTTTAGGCATTCATTTCCTTACCAAAGATGATTAAACACATATTTCATATTTTATTGCTATTTCATATATTTGGACGAGTTCAATCACATTTACTAAATCAACATAATCATTTAAATATTATTCATATTTATGAAAAAAGCATGTTTGAAATGTTTTAGTTTAGAAACATGAACTAAACCTAAACCTACAACATATCATATTGTTGTCCATGATTCTTTTTATAACATAATAATTATATTTTAAATATAGGATTAAATTTTTTTTGTTAAGGGCTAGGTATGATTTGATTGATAATATGATTAATTTTAATTTCATTTTAAACTTATTATCATTATTAGGTTCCTAGTTTATTGTCTTATCTTTACATATTTTTATTAGCAAGATTTTGTGTCTCTTCAAAACCTATTTGTTCAATAATCATTATTAAATAAATTAAAATAAAATATAAACTTAACATGACTATTCTGATAGTATGCAAGAGATGGTTGATTTCATGAGGATAAGTGATTTGGTTGATATTGAGTTTCAGGGAATGGGTTTTACTTGGTCTAACAATAGAAAAGGTAGGCACCTTATCAAAGTTAGGCTGGATAGATGGATGATCTCCACTGGGTGGGATATTGCCCCTCTAATCTGCCTCTCCCACCTCCATAGGACTTTTTCTGATCACTCCCCTTTGATCCTTGACTGGGAGGAAAAATCTTGTGCTGGAACCCGTCCCTTCCGCTATGAGATCATGTGGCATTCTCACTAGGAATTTAAAGATTGTATAGAAAGGTGGTGGAATATGCCTATTAGGGGTATGGCTATGTTTAGAATTGGTGAGAAGTTAAAAATTATTAAAAGGGAGGCCCACGGGTGGAGCAAAACTAAGTTCGGGGACATATTTCAATGTAAGAAAGAGATATAGGAGAAACTTAAGCTCCTCCAAGATGATATGGCCATGGGAAATTCCTCTTGGGAAGCTCATAGTGAGGAGGAAGGCTGGGGGAAAAATTGGAAAGACAACCTCAAGAGGGAGGAAATCTTCTGGAAGCAACGATCTCGTATCCAATGGCTCAAGGAAGGTGATCGCAACCTGACTTTTTTCCATAGATCTTCTTCAATTCAAAAAAGAAGGAATACAATTAAATCACTGGTTTCCAGTGGGGTGGTGATGTATGAGGAAGAAGACATGGGTAGTCATGCTACGGATTTCTTTCATGACACTTTCAGAAGTCTGATTCGGAGGGGGGTGGATTCTGATAGCTCTCATCTCTTGGAGGCTATCCTGACTGCTATTACTAGAGAAGAGAATGATATTCTTCTATCCCAAGTTTTTGAAGACGAAGTCAAAATTTATGTTTTCTCCATGGTTGCTTTCAAATCTCTCGGTCTGGATGGCTTTCCCTGGCTTTCTTCAAGCACTTCTGGGAGGTCATAAAATATGATCTTGTTCATGCTGCTTAGGATTTTGATAGAATCAGAAAAATTCTTAACAGAATTATTAAAACTTACATTATTTTGGCCACTAAAGTTCAAGACCCCAAGGAACTAAGTGATTTTTAGCCCATTAGCCTCTATAATACTATTTCTAAAATCCTATCTAAAATTATCACCAATAGGATAAAAACTCTCCTGGGTAAAATCATTAATCCCAACCAGAAGGGGTTTGTTCTGGGAAGACAAATCGTAAACACGGTTATCACTACCCATGAAATCATTCATTCGATGGACAAAGGTAAAAATACTGGCATGGCGCTAAAACTGGACATCTCAATGGTGTATGATAAGGTGATATGGAACTTCCTATACGAGGTGCTAAAGAAGCACGGCTTTCATGCTAACTTTATAAGAATCGTTAAAGAGGCGGTGGAAATGGTTGAATTTGTTGTTTTGGTTAATGGCTCACCCTGGGGGTCCTTTAATCCAGAGAGGGCCTTGCACCAAGGTGACCCTCTATCCCCTTATTTGTTCCTCCTTGTGGCTGAGGTGTTGTCTCATAATTTATTGAGACTGGAGGCTACTAGATACATTGCTGGGTTCAAACCGACATCCACTCTCCCTTCAGAAGTCATTCAACAATTTGTGGATGACATGTTTCTATTTGGGAAAGCTTGTATTAGAGAAGCAAGAGAATGGAAAGCTCTACTAAATGATTATGCGAAGGCTTCGGGCCAGGTGATTAATTATAGTAAAAGAAAAATTTACTTCTTTAATTCTGAACAGAGAACCCAGATGAAAATTATGGAATGTATTGGCTGTAAGGTTGGTATGCTTCGCGAAACCTATCTCAGGCTCCCTCTCACTGTGAAGGATGTCTCCGAACCTTTTTGGAACTCCATCCTTGAAAAAATTTAGAAAAAATTGGTAGGGTGGAAAGGAAAGGTCCTCAGTAATGCGGGGAAACTCCAACTTCTATCGGCGGTCCTTCAAGGAATACCTGTATATTTCCTCACTTTTTAAAATCAATGACAGAACAGTGAAGAAACTGGAAAAAGTACAGAGGAAATTTCCATCATCTGGAACGGAGGAAAAGGCTAGAATGAACCTATTTAGCTGGGATACGGTCTGCCAACCTAAGAATGTTAGAGGGTTGGGAGTGAGAAAGATCAAATATATTAATAAGGTGTTGATTACTAAACTTGGTTGGCAACTTTTTAGGGTAAACTCCAATTGGTGTAAAATTTTGAAGGCCAAATACTTCTTAAATGACCAATTCCCCCTGGGTCAAAACTACCCCATAGGCTCTAAATTCTAGAACTTCATGGTGAAAAGTAAAGGTAACCTCCTCAAAGGATTAAAATGGGTGTTGGTTGATGGTACGTAGATACGATTCTGGGAGGACTGGTGGGTAGGGGATAAACCTCTAAGAAGGAACAAACTTGGACTCATCAAGGATCATTTGATTTCTCATTTTGGTGGCAAAGTCAGTGACTACATTTCACAAGAGAAGAAATGGAAATTCCTTGCTAATGCTTGCCGTGACCAGGAGCAGGTCCCACCCTACATTCTGGAGCTACAAGAACTGATTGCTAAAATTAGGATCCCTATCTCTCAAATTGTTGATAAGGCTATGTGGTGTCACAACAAATCTGGGGAGGTAATGGTCAAATCTACTTACCTAGCTAACATTAATGGTTTGGCTGATGAGATGAGTTGGGGAAAGGTGTGGATTCCTCAACTCATCCCCAAAATCAACTTTTTTTTGTGGACTGCTCTTCATGGAAAAATCCTTACGTTGGACAACCTCCAGAAATAGGGAGTCCAGTTGGTTAATAGGTGTGTTCTTTGTAAAGTGCAGGTTGAGACAATAAGTCATATTCTTATACATTTCCCTTATGCTTCTCAGGTTTGGGCCAAAATCATGAGTAAACTTCAGCTGTACTAGGTCTTTTTGGAGCACTTAGACCAATTTATCACTAACTGGGGTCGCATAGCTGAACACCCTCTCATAAACATCCTTTGGCATCTATTACCCCCACATGTCTATTGGAGTCTGTGGAAGGAGTGGGACAATTAAATTTTCAGAGGGGAGGACAACAATGTTGAAGGAACGGTGCAACTGGCTGTGAACCTGCTCAAGGAAAACCTGGACACCTACCACTAGAAAATCCCCCTGCCCCCAAGGGAATGGAGTGTATGATAGCTAAGGAATGGATTCTTCCCACCTCTTTCTACGTGATGGACTACTCTAAGATTCTGGCTAGACTAAATACTAAATGGTCACCCTTAGAGGAAAATATAACCAAGCTAAACTTTGATGACACTGCCTCCAATGGTATTGCTTTGGGTGGAGGTATTCTTAGAGATCAAAAGCGTCACATGATCACGACCTATGCGATCCACCTAGGGAAGGGGTCTAATAATATGACTGAGATGTCTAATCTCCTTTTGGGGCTTAAAGGTGGTCATTGATATTGGGATTAAAAGATTAATCATAGAAGGTGATTCCAAAATTATGATTGAGCTGGTTAAAGGCAACTATACTACTGGCTGGATGCTGGCAAATGTGCTGCAAGACATCTGTTTGCTGCTCCCCAGGTTCGAAGATTTTAAGCTTTAGCACATTTACCAAGAAGGTAATGTGGTGGCTGACATGCTGGCGACCTTGGGTCTTGCTGAGAATGGATTAAGATGCTGGAGAAATTTAAATTCTCTACCCAAGCATGTTATTTCACTTGTGGAAAAAGAAAGTAATTTTAATGATGAATTACGAGGTTGATTTTGATTGGCCGAGAAAGGCAACGGGCAAGTTCACGAGGTGCCACATCAATTGAAATTTTAAAAGTGATATAGGATTTGGTTCAATTAATTATTGCCAGCTGAAAAGATGGGCTATCAAAGCCATTTTTAGAAAAAGTACGGGCTTTTTCAAATTTAAAGAAGAGGTGGAGCGTGGCATGCGCAATGTGGAATTGACAAGACCGTTGTGATTAATGGTTGCATTAGGCCTTTATGGCATTATCATTTCTTGACTTGCAAAGATTATTCTTTCATCCTGGCCAAACACGTGATCTGTACGAGCCAAATTTGCGAGGAGTCAGACAATAAAACCACCTGGTTTTGCCTATGGAGAAAAACCTTCTACAATTGTTGGGTTGCTTGCTTTGATCTGGTGAGGTTTGTGCTGAACATAGGAGTGAAAGGTGGGATGTCAGTTGAGACTAAGGAGGAAGACTTGTCTGATTATAGCTTGGAGATGGGCGGGGACATGGTGCAGGTGGAACCCGCTAGGATCGAGGATGAATTCATCAAAAATCCATGCCTTGTCAACTACCTAAAGGAGGGTGGTTTCTACCTATTCATGTAGGCTATGGGCGGCAGTGACGAACTGGTCTCTCTGCAGTTGGTAAAAACTTGGGATGAGCACAAAGTCACGATAAATGACATTACTTTTGAGATTAATGAGGAGGTTATTGCACAGGCCACAGGTCTCTCCATAGAGGGGAGAAAATGGAAGATCACCAAAAGCCGTGATGACACCCATATGAAAAGATTCTTTAAAAAATAGAGGTTCCCAAACGCTTACGGGGAGGTTTCAGTACAATGGCACTACCTGACCCGTGGAATGAAATGTGCTTCATTTTGATGAAGTATATCACTCTAGAAGGCCGCTTCAGCACCTGATACAACTACCATTTCCCGCTCCTTAACCACTTGAGGTACAACAATTTCATCTATTTTCCTTTTTTTCTTCTCCATTCGATGGAAGCATCTGTTATGGATGTCAGAGAAAAAATGAAATCCAGGAAGAATTATTGTATTCTCCATCAAGGTTTAATGCTATGCCTCTATAATTTCCATCTCACCCTCTGTCCGCCTAGGATTGTTACTATCCATAACTTTGTGGTGTCTCCTGAGAATCCTAATGAGTTGCAGGTTACTCTTTCTAACCCCACGACTTCTTCAAAAACCCCTGCTTCCAAGTAGGATAAAATAGGCTCTGCTAACGGTGACCAAATCACCATTGATTCTGAAGGAGAGGAGGAAGAAAATGATAGTAGGTGGAGATCTAATAGAAACACCTCCAAAACTATATATAAGAAAAAAGATGTGAGAAAGAGAAGCCCTGATGAGGATGAAGAGGAAGAAGAGTTGGAGGAGGAAGAAGAAATTAAAATGGACACCAGGGGGAAAGCTAAAATGGGGAAGAAAGCTAAGGTTGAGGAGAGAGAAAGGGAAAAAAAGAAGAAAATCCCTATTGGGGATGGGACTGAGAAAAGTCATGACTCTCAAGTCTCTGCTAGTTTCTGTTTCCCCTCCTTTGACCTTTCAAAGAAAAAGCTCTTTGCGGAGAAGAAAGTGGACTTGCCGCTCTTAATTATCCAGCCCCTTAACCACCAAGAGGAAAAGGATAACACCAAGGTGATCAATGATAAAAAAGATACTAAGGGATCCCTGGGGGACTCCAAGAAGACAGATGAGAAAATGCCTGATACTGCGAGTGACACTCCCCATAAAGCTAAAGGACCTCAGGAGCCCCTCTTGCTTTCTGACCCTAAGAAGGAGTTAAGGGAAATTAGGGAGGAAATCAAAAGTCTCAGAGAAAGCTTTAATAGGATTGCAGACTTTGCTGTGAAGGTCATGCATGCGGCAGGAACTACGCTCTGACTCCTTCATATGGAGAAAGTGAATTCTTTAGGAGGAGAGTGAAAGGATGAAGAACTATACCAGTTCCTCATGGACGACTGGCTTAAGCTCTTGTTGAGTGGCGGGGAAGGTAACCCCAAGTAGTTTCCTTTTCCTATGTTTAATTTTTTTGCTTGGACTTTTCGGTTGGGCGATGTGGGCCTGTTCGAGCTTCGGTTATACTTAAGTTTTTGTAGTGCTGGTTTACCGTTTGTTACTGTTAATGATAACTTTACTACTACTTATTACCATGGGCTAGTTACCAACCTCGTGGTGAGGTTGGGCCCTGTTAGGACTTCCAGGCTGGTTACCAGCTCCGTGTTGGAGTTGGGGCCTGTTGATTTTCTCTCGTGGTTTTTGGTTTTTAAAATTGACATAGGCTGAGGGTTTGTTGTGTGTGTTTTTTGCTGGTTGTCAGCACTCCTCGCGCTGGCTGTGTCTGTTCGGGTAAGCCCCCAGTTTTAGCTGCTTTTTAAATCAAAAGCATTCACTACTAAACTGATTTGATATTTTAATACAACCATTAAAACATTTAAATAGAAACCCTAATGAAATCTACTAATTCCATGTAAAATTTTACATTCTAATCGGTAGCATATGCAAGAACAAGTCATTGCAAGCATTACCAAACAATTTGACAGTCATGTGCCGATACATGAGTAATCAAAACAGATTACAAAATGATTGCTTATATAAATTTTGAAATTAAGAGAGAGTAGATGGTGAAGAGGTAAGAGCTTGCACGCCATGCCATGCAGGAATTGGGCTGTTGACCCCCGCCATGACCGGCTGCTCTTGACGAGAAAACTCAAGGAAACGACTTCTAGGATTATAAATCCTTGCTGTTTCGAATTGGGAACCCTCGTGATTTGAACTCTGACTAATATAAAGAAGTGGCGATTAAGGAGAGGTACCCAGACAAGCAAGGGTAGGTATCACTTGTTCATCGCCAGATATTGGTCGTGGTAGAAGAGATGTACCGAATTGAGAAACGGGCTATCCGGTAAAGTGCTGCACCATAAAAATTGGAAACATCTGTCCTTACAACAGTTGTAAGAATTCGGTTTGATGCTCTGGACTTTTTCTTTGATATTGCCTTTCTACTTCTTCCATCCAAATAGAAACACCCATAGTTCAAACCACCTAATTTTGTACTCACAAGACTCTTTTGTTCATTCAATGTACCAAATGGGTTGAATTGATTAGAGCCGGTTATTAGGGTATCCACACTAGTATTCATCTTAATTTCTTCAGCTCTATAGTAGGACTGCAGCCCTCGATTTTCTATGGGGTTGTCAGGATTCCTGATTTTATGTTAAATGGGGTACCAACTACATAGTTTGATTCAGAGCATGAAATTAGATGATGGCAACATGAGTGGTTTATATGTAAGCATTTGGGAGTGCAAGGTCACATCTTGTAGTAATGGGTGTCTTCTTTTTCATTGAGTGTACGGTGGAAATATGTGTAGATGCCGTAAGATTAAAGCCAGGATTGACTTGACATCTCACAAGTGTGTAATGGAAGCAGCTCAAAATGTTTATTTTTCTGGCCTCTTTCTATATTTAATAGAGTTGGAGACCACTGTAACACTGTTTTTTCAATGTAGAAATCCTAAGCACTTGAACATAATGGGTTGTCATTGTGTCGGTATGTTCCTAATCAAATCTTGATTAACAAATATTTCCCTCAAAGGGTAAAGGGAATTTGATTTCTAATATTATTGTCTTTCCCACGGCTGAAACCTGCAATCTGTTTTTCACTAAGTCCAATTTGGCGTATCTCTTATATCTGTTGGAAATAATGAAAATTATATTCAATATCACATATGTATGTAAATAGTCCTAATGTCATGGATTCCATTGACTAGATTGCTACTCATGACCAATCAATTGTGTGTGGTTTACCAATTAAAATGACAGAAACTGAAATGTCTATCAATGCCTCTTCTATAAACGTCGTGAAATCCACCAAAACTTAGTCCGTGGTGTAGTAGTCACTACTTGTTGATGATATTTGTGATTTCTTATGCATGGAATTTTAAGCTAAATTAGTTATCACATATTTTACAAATGAAAGTATATTGAAATTATAATTCCTTGCATAAGAAGATTCTAAATATGTTTGTATTAATTTTTTTTAAAGTAAGTCACCAATACGACCTCCTTTTTGAATTTTTAAAGCACTTCATTACTTGCGAAGTTACAAATTAATTTATGCTTCGTATTATTCTAAATTCTAACTTAGCGTTAGATCGAACCCTATTTTAACCAACTTTTTAGGATTGGTTTAAAATCCCATTGAGATAATTATTACATCATTGTTAATTATTCCTCTCTCGGATCCACTAAGGGCATTCTATCAATCCCCCTTTGTTGATGAAGCAATTTTTGACTACGAGCATGCTACATCACTCGACAGTTTGGAGCTATTATACCAACTACACAAAGTTTTCATTTTCTTTGTTCAATTTTTCTTATATGTTATATGATTTTCTTTTTTAAATTTTTTTAGTATTTCATTATATTTTCAAATTTATTTATGCTTGAGTATATATAATTTTGTTTTTGTAGCTTTTAAATGTTGTATTATTAGATAAATAAATTTTCATAAGTTTAAAAAAATTTATAAAAAAAATAGAAATCTTTAGAAAATAATTAGAAAAGAATACAATTTTTAGAAAATCATTAAAGCCTGGTGTTATTAGTAGCATATACATTACATACAGATCATATTTGTATGTCTTAAGAGATAACTGACCATATATTTTTATTTAGGCTTAATTGTTTGTCATTCTTTACTCATTACATAGTCAATAACGAGTAAATATAGTAACATATTATATTACTACAGACTTAAAAAATTCCATCAAATTTATTAATTTAGGTGGCTTAGAGAGATACATTGAGGTAAAATTATCCCCTCATTTATTTGACAAAGTGTACACATGGTAGGAACACCCACTTGAAAAGGATAGTTTTTCTTGCAATACTATTTTCCTTTAATATTATAATAAAAACAACTTGAGGGTCTTTGGATAACCTATTATTTAGATAAGGTTCACATCAAAATAAGATGTAAATCCTCTATGTGGCTTGCCTTTGTTCTTTTATTAAGGGAAAAATAGTTTTGAAGGGACTAGAAACCCTATTACAAAATAAGCATGTAGAAAAAGAAACCAGTAACTACACACCTACTAGACAATAGGGAAAAAAAATGGGGAGTAAACCATCAAAGTTCTTACATATTTTTAAAAAAGTTTTTATTTTTAAGAATAATCTGTTCATTAATATTTCTCATATTATTCACAATGATGTTAATAGGGGCATCCCCTTATCCTTGCTTCGAAGTCTAGTTGAAGGGCCAAGGAGAGAGACTATGTCAAATTCCTTGCCAACAACTCTACTATCTTTAGAAGGGGATTTATTTATTGACCTAAAACTACTAGAGGGAGAAGTAGAGGTTCCTTTTGAAATACCCTACAGAGCTTATGCGTGGGCATTTAATTTTATAAGTCCTTCCAAAATGTTCTCCATGGTTGTTTTCCTAACAGCCACAACCACCATCAATTTATCTAGAACATCAAAAATTCGGTAATCCAAACTCTTAAATTAAAATCTCATGACACTCTTTTAATTCTTTAATCCCATTTTTATTTTTTTAGCAAAGTTATTTTTTTTATGAATTTCTATAGCATATATCACATATCTAATGCCAAAATTTAATTAGTTTTTTTGGTGAAAACATAAACTATCAAGGATACACGGTAATTTAGAAGGAAAACTATGGGATCATTAGGTTAGTAAAACTTAGTTGCATTAGATATATATTTACCATAAAAGTGAAGCTAGTGAGATAATTACCAAGTCTTTAACATCTTTTCTAAATGCACATCACTCATTTCTATAGGAGATATGATAAAAAAATTACTTCAATGAACATATAGTTCCTTTCAAACTAACAAGAGAATGTTTATAATAACTAGATCTAAAATTTATATTTTTTATTACAGTTAGCTTCCCATTGAAGTATCTAATCTACCAATTGGAGATAAATTGTCCCTTTTATATTATAAATAACTCAACTAGAACATAAAAAAATACTGGACTGAGTTTTTCCATGATCAAAACTATCATATGATCTGTACTTGAGATATTTCAAAGAAAAATAAAAACTTCAGACTTACTCTTTAATGGTAGCACATATGAGATACTTATTATTTATCATGAATGTATGTACATAAATAGATATATAAGATGGTTCAATTATACGTTCAAGTTCAATTATGATTTAGGTTTAATTATTGTTAGCATTCAATGATAAAGGTTTGGTTAGGGTTAGTCCATAGGAGCTAGGATTGAGCTTAGGATCACAAGAAATAATGAGAGATTGGTATGTAAAGGATATACAAAAGTTAAGGTAATAGATATTTAATAAAAAAATTCCCTCTTAGTTAGAATTTAAGTCATTATAAATTTTCTTATTTTTTCTACTTAAAGTATACTAGATGAACGTCAAGTTTATTTCTAAATGGAGATCTAGAAGAATAAGTTTACATAAAGAAATCAAATTTTTTAAAGATATCAAATGAAATTGATATGGTTTCCACACTCAAGAAGGCATTATATGGACTCAAGAAAGCTACTAGAGCTTGGTATGCTAGATTAGACAGGCATCTCCAACAACAAAAGTTCAAGATGGAAATGACAAATAGTAATATTTATTTCAAGATTTTAGATAATAAGTTGTTGATATTAATTATATATGTTGATGATATTATATTTGGAGGTGATGACAATGTTTGCAAAAATTCATTTTGCAGAGGTGAAGAAATAATTTGAAATGTCTATGATTAGTAAGATGTCATTCTTTCTTGGCTTAGAATTTATTTAGAAGGGAGGTGGTATTTTCATTTATAAGAAAAATTATATCAAATAAATAATAAATATTTTGGAATGAAGAAAAATAAACTACTTACAACTCCCATGGCTATTGGTTGAGAAAGGATGATAAATATCCAAAATTTGATCAAACAATTTATACATCTATAATAGGTGAACTTCTATACTTAACCACTTAAAGACCAAATATTGTGCATGAAACATGTTTGGATGCATGATATCAAGCTAATCTAAAATAATCTCATGAGGTTGTAGTAAAATTGATATTTAAGTACTTGAAAAGGGCTCTATTTTTTGGCTTATGGTACAAAAGGGATAGTGATTACTCACTAAGATATTTTACTAATGCTAACTGGAAAGGATGTGCAGATGATAGAAGAAAAACAAGTACTAGCACATTATTTTTGGGAGACATGTTTCTCTCTTGGACAATTAAAAATAGGATCAATTTTATTATCTACTATGGAGGCACAATGTATTGTAGAAGCATCTTGTTGCACTCAAATAATTTTAATGAAGCAAACACTTAAGGATATGAAGGTAGTTTTTTTTATGAATATATTCAAATACACTATAATTATACATGTACAATTAATATTTCTAAGAATCTGGTGATGAAAAAAGTAAAAAAACATATTTCTATCTAGTGTCACTTCTGGAGGGAGTAATTTGTTAAGAAGGAAGTCAAGTTGGAGTATATAGCAACTGAAGATTAAATTGTAGATATTTTTATTAAGATTAGAGCTTAGAATATTTTTTCATATATTAGAAGTTACGAGTGATTACCCCTTTATTTTCAAACTAGATGTATGACATAGGTGCATATTTCTATGAGAAGAGTTATTGACTATCCTTTATTTCTTAGATTGATATGGTAGTAACTCTCAAGGGGAGAAATAAAGGTAGTGGCTTACATACAATATTGCAAATATATAATATCCCTAATAGGGAAAAATTTTAGAGTATAGATGTTTTTAGCTACAAACTAAGGTTGTTAATTGAAAAATAAATTTGAGTGCAATCCTATCTCTAAAAGTGTGAAATTTATTTTTTGATGTGTTCGCTTTGTCTTGATGTCAAAGGGAGAGAAAATTTAGAAAAGAAGATAGTATAGAAGGTAAAAAAAAACATTCTATTATTGGTGTTTCCGTCAATTTCAAATGAGGATATTGTATGTGGTTTTATGTTTTCATTGATGTCAACTAATGATCACATTGATGTTAACTTTTTGGGATGAGAATTTTTTATGATTATGATGACTAGTAAATAATTGTATGTTGTGAGAAAATTGATTGAATATGGTATAGATTTTTAATATTAAGGAAAGAGTATCTGATGTTTGATTTGCCAGAAATAGTATTTTATTATTGGCGCTATACAAGATAGAGTATTTGATGTTTGATATTTAGGGAGTGTACTTGAAGGTTAATAGATGGTAATAATGTGTTTCTATGATGTTCTAATGTTTTAATGATGATAGTAAGTTTGCATGATGTATATTAGGAAGATGGAAGTATAAGAATCTAGAATATGTAGGAAAAAATATTTGAAGACCTTATGGGAGAATTATTTGCATTCCTCCATATAAGATAATGTCTTGGGATTCTATTTATAATTACTATGTACTATAAATATTGCTCTATCATGTTGTTAGGTCCTTTTATATTCTTTTGAATAAGTTGTTATGTGTTGTTTTTGATAGTGAAATTGAAAGTTTGGAATGGATACAAAGGGCCTGGAGAATATTGTGCATTTCTCCATAATGGTATCTTAGGATGCATCATTTGATAAATATCTTCAAATGGTTCATGTAGTGATTTAGTTGAAATATTTTATGTTGGTTTTCTTTACAAGTGAAGATATGTTGTCCTAAGTACAATATTGTTAACTATGTTGGCTTCTAGTAAACTCAACTATTTGCAGTGACTAGATTTTAATATTATTCCTCTCTATATATAATCAACGAAGATTCAAGAGGTTAGGAGTGATTATGTCATGGAATATTGTATTTCACATGGAGTTATGTGATTCAAAGAGTGTTATTAAGTGGACCACTAATATATTTTTAATATTTTTCTACACACTATGTTTGGGTCCATCTTTGGAAAGTGTTGTGATGCATGCACCTTGATCATATCAATTGAGGAAGACTTATTGCAATGCATTATGGTCCTCTTTATATCCTAGGATGGAAAAAATTGAGTGTTTTTGTTTGTGATGGTGGACTTTGTACAAATAGTTTTTATATTTCTTATGGCCAACCTTGTTGAGTTTTCAATGAAAACCCACAAATATATGCATATGTGAGAATGTATGAGAAAATAAAGAGAATGTGTGAGGAAGTGTGAATAATGTGTAGAAAAAAAGTTAAGATAAACAAAATTGAATAAGGAAGAGTAGAAGTGCAATTTATTGAATCAAAGATAGAGGTTATATAATTTGACCAAAAAATCCTACATCTTTTTCATTTCTTATTTTCTCAATACATGTTGGAAGATTGTACACTTTGTTATAATATTTGTGAAAACTTGTATCTTTCCATAAGATTGGGTAATTTTATAGTGAGTTCCTTGGTAGGGTTCTTAAACATTAGGGCTAGTGAATTCCTAGTCTTCTAGCATAAAAATTTGTAAAGAATTATTTCATATAGTGAGTGTTATTCTCACCATGGGTTTTCCTTCATTGGGTTAAGATCATTTTGGGGATTTGTATGTAACAAAGTTAAGATTCCTGGAAATATTTTTTTCTTTTGTCATTGAATATATATTTTTTATTAATCTTTTATTAGGCATATTTGTTGTTTTTTAAATCTCTCATGTACGGAAAGCATTATTTTACCAAAATATATGATTTTTTGTTTTAAGTGTGTAGAATTGTCTCTAGTTTGATGTCATATAATTTTTTTTGCAACAAAATTTCAATTAAAATAATTGATTAAAATAACAATATATCTTGTTATCTCTAGTTTGTAGATCTATACTAGTAGAAAATCAATGAAAAATAGAAAAAATAATCAAATTTAAAAACAAATTATATATTTGGAATCTACATAGTCTGATCTGTAATGGGTTTTTATTTTGTCAAAATATTCCTCTAAAACTATCTTCAAATATATGTCTAAAGTCCTTATTTTGTATGGGCACTAGCAGAGCCTTCAAGTTGTAGGTCAAACAAGGTCCAAGACTATGGTTCGACTACCCAAGCCACTTTCCAAATAAAAAGAACATGGGAAAAGTAGGCTTGAAATTCAAAATTTATAGAAACAAGATCTCATTTAGTAAACATGAGCCCGCTTACCTTTTTTTTTAACAATAATGTATAAATAACTCGATGGAAGGTTTTATTTAGAAAATAATATTATTTCAAAATGGGATCCTGTTTGAAAATGGGGTCTCATTTTTTTTTCAAAAGGAGTTCCCATTTTTTTGAAATGGGATCTTGTTTCTAAAATTTTAGGCCCATGATCCCGAAGCTAAAAAAGACCTCGTTCATTCTAAGAGGGAACCTATTTTGTTGAATGTGATTTCATGATTTGGCTAAGTATGAAAGCTCCACCATAAGTGGACTCAGCTTCTTACTCTCCATCATTTACACAAAACTATAATGATAGTTATAGCAATATAGTAATACACTGAAAAAAACTATAGTGTTAGTATTTATTTGGATTGAGTGGATTATGATGTAGTAATCTTTTTGAATTCTATTTTATATGAAAAGTTTACATTTACTTATAACTAGGTGTTGCACTACTATGGTTTACCCTCCATATAATAAATAATATAATTCCATATAAACCTTGAATGAGTTTTAATAGATTTAAGTTTAAGCTCTTAGAAATATGATACTTGATGTGCATTCAATGTGCTACTTATGTATTGGTAATTTAACCCTATGACAATTCAATAATTTATCTAATACCTCTTAAATAAATAATTAAATTCAATAGGTAGAATAAAAATCATTTTGATAATATTTTAGAGCAATGTTGTTTTTCTCTCTTATATTTCAAAATGGTAATTTGAGATCAATATAAGAGATGACTACTTTACAAATCACAAATAGAGTTAATATTTAATGCTTATATGAAAAATTTTAAAAAATAAATTACAAGATTATTAAAAATAATAATTCAGACAAAAATGGTAGAGTTGTCTACATTTGTGACTAAAGAAAGGAAAATTAGTTCGTCGAACAATACAAAGCAGTAGTTTTACCGTAAAAAGTATGGGGTAGATCTCACTTTCAAAAAGATTTTTTTTTATAGTATTGCTTCATTTGTAGGTGTTTGTGGAAGGTGGTCTAATGGGTCCCAACTGGACCATGATGTGGGAAGATTTCCTCTCGATTTGAATCATGTTTTTCAGCCATTTGTAGTTTATGGTAAGATGAATCATGTAATGTTGATTTATTACATAAGAAAATGATCTTATACGAATATACAAAGTATGCATCAAATAGTTTGCAGAAAGGTTTTTTTAGAAAATAGGGTTTCAAATGATAATAATGATTGATGGAAAACTTTAAAACCAAGGAAGGCAAGGAAAAAACTGAGGACTAATCATAGATTTAGAAAATATTCTCCCTAAAATCCTTCTATTTCTTTAAATCTTTGCAATTCCTTCGATGCTATGAATACTCCTAAATATATTCCATCTAAATCTCCTTCTAAGGCTTTGAATTTGTATAATCCTTCAATTAGACTAATTAAACTTCTCTAGGAAATCTCTTCCTAGAAACTCTTCTAAGGGAAACTTCATTAAAAAACTTATAAATTTACAAAAAATTCTCCAACTAAACCCTATCTCCCTCTGCATAAGAAAACCACATTAAGAAATTCTCATAGTATATGCTTCTCCTTAGAACCTCTAGATTTGCTTTCTATGAAAAAGTAAGAAGTAAACACAAACCCTTGTAAAAATTCAAAACCCAAAACTTTGATAGAAAAACTACCTAAATCCAAAGAGGATATTGAAATTCTACTAGGAAATAATTATACTGAAGGTAGGAGAAATCATTGTAGAATGCATGAACTCTTTGCTAAATGGCCAGGATATGGTTGTTTTCCAGACATCATTGCGGAATGGTTCAAATTAACATTCCCAAGACATGTAAGTATAAAATTTATGCATAAGAACTTATTATACTTAGATTTCTTAGATAAATCATTAAAAATTTCTCTTGGATGGTGTTTGCCCTAATTTTAAGGATTTGGTTTTTTTATTTATTTATTGATTGATGTAGCCCAAAACCACAAAAACAACAATTCAGAGAAAATAACACAATGCCAGAATAAGAGAACCTCAAATTCTCATTAATTGCATCCAATCTACTCTCCCTCCACAAAGAAAGAAAACTCCTTATTACAATTCCAAAAATGACCATATTTGGAAGATTTTTTGAGAAAAAATAGATTTTTTCCATTTTTGGTAACTTTTATAACTCATCCTAAGAATCTCAATTTTTCCCAAGAAAATCTCTCAACTAAGGAAAGATTAATTGCCAACTAATCCACGAAATCAGAAACAAGGTTTCAGATTTATTACAAAAGCAAAACTAAAAAAACTGGAAAGAAAAAGAAAAAGCTAATTTTGGAGGTTGAGATGAAACTTCAGGCTCCCAAAAAGATGTCAAAATGGCTACCAATCTAGCTCACAAATCCGCCTATAAAATGTCAGCCAATACCCACATCCGAGTCAAAAGTTATGACCTCTAAAAGTTGTTGCATCATTCTTCCCTTCTTTAAAGGAACGTAGCTCCTGCAAGTGGTTGTCTATGAACTGTTGTAACTTTGTGGGGTCCAACTTCATCACTTCCCACTCTGAGATCCAGGTGCTATCTGTCACTCGTAATCCCTCCCACTGAATTAGTTACCTGGTGTAATGACCATTCCGTGTGACTATAGACTGGATATCTAGAATGTGGGCAATCTTTTCCTTATTTTTTCTTGGAAAGTGGTGATGCCAATCCAATTCATCTCTACTATCTAGCTCAGATATATTTCCATGAAATGCATACAAATTAGAAACATTAAACATAGGATAAATATCCAAATCATCTCGTAAACAAACCTCATAAGCATTATCATTGATCTTCTTCAAAATTCGGGAAGGACCTATCTTTTTGTATTTTAGCTTATGATATGTGCCAGTAGGAAATCTCTCACATCTCAAGTACACCATCACCAAATCACCTATAGTAAATGTTTCTTTTCCTTCTACTGATATTTGCAGCAACCTTATATCTCTCATTTCTATCCTATAGCTTACTCCTGACATCTTGTTGAAGGTGTTCAGCAAATTCTTCCCCATCATCACTAATTCTATCTTGCACAGGAAGTTGTAAAAGGTCCAAAACACCCTGAGGATCCTTACCATATACAATATGAAAAAGAGATTTACCAGTTGATCTGTTAAGAGAACTATTGTAAGAAAACTCGGCTTGAGGCAACGCCAAGTCCCACTGCTTGGGTTTTTCACCAACAATGCACCGTAATAGGTTTCCCAAACTTTGATTGACCACCTCAGTTTTCCTATCAGTTTTGGTATGATAGGCACTGCTAAACTGCAACTGTGTTCCCATCTTCTTCCAAAAGGTCCTCCAGAAATGACTCAAAAATTTAGTATCCCTATCAAATGTGATAGTCTTTGGAATGCCATGGAGTCTAACAACTTCTGAGAAGAATAAGTTGGCTATCCTTGTGGCATCACTAGTCATTTTACAAGAAATAAAATGAGCCATTTTAGAGAATCTATCAACAACAACAAAAATAGAAAATATGAACCTAGCTGGGTGTGCTGAAGTCCCAATACAAAATCCATACTCACATCTATCCATGGCTTGATGGGTACAGGTAGAGGTGTATACAAGATTGTGTTTTGGGAGTGAGCCTTAGCCACTTGAAAGATTCTACATCTTGCCACATACTTAGTAATGTCCCTTTTCAGTTTTGGCTAGTAGTATTTATCTGCAACCAAGGCTATTGTCTTGTCCTTCCCAAAGTGACCAGCCAAACCACCACTATGAAATTCATGGATAATATTTTCCCTCATGGAACCAGCTGGTATACAAAGTTATTTTCCTCTAAAGAGGTAACCATCCTACAGAAAGTATTCTCCTCTCATATGATCTGAAAGGCTAGTTGTTGGCTCTTTAATATTTTCTACAATTTCCCAAAAATCATCATCAGCCTCATACAAAAATTTAATAGACTCAAAACCAATTACCTCTATTTCCATTGTAGTTATTAATGTAACATGCCAACTGAGGGCATTAGCAGCCTGATTCTTCTTTCCAGACTTATGATTCAAAACAAAATTATACCCTTGCAAGAAAGACACCCATCTAGCATGCCTACTATTCAATTTATTTTGTGTGTTCACATATTTTAAGGCCAAATGATATTTAAACAATACAAACTCTTGTGGGACCAAATAGTGCCTCCAATGCCTTAAGGCTTGAATAATAGCATAAAACTCTAAATCATAGGTAGAATAGTTCTTCCTCACATCATTTAACTTTTCACTAAAAAAGGCTATTGGTTTACCTTCCTGGCTAAGAACATCGCCTATTCCAACATGGGAAGCATCACAATCTACTTCAAATACCTTATCAACATTTGGAAGTGGCAATATAGAAGCATCAGTTACATTTTTCTTGAAGAACTGGAAACTTTCTTAAGCATTTTTTGTCCATGTGAATTCCTTTCCTTTCGTACAATCTGTTATGGGAGCGACAATACTACTGATATTCTGAAAAAACTTTCTATAGAAGGTTGCTAATCCATGAAAAATCCTGACCCCTGTTATGCTGGATGGAATAGGCCATTCTAGGATTGCCTGGACCTTTTCTAGATCCATCTAAACACCATCTCGAGAAACGACAAAGCCCAGAAAAGTCAAATTTTTTTTCATGAATCTGCACATCTTTAAATTCGCACAAAGCTTCTCTTTCCTCAGGACACTCAGGATGATCCTCAAGTGTTGTAGGTGTTCTCCTTTGTTTTTTCTATCAATCAGGATATCATCAAAATAAACTACAACAAACTTACCAATGTAGGATCATAAAACAATATTCATCAATCTCATGAATGTACTTGGTGTATTAGAAATCTGAAATTGCATAACCATCCATTCATACAAGCCATCCCTAGTCTTAAAAGCTATCTTCCACTCATCCCCTTCAAAAATTTGAATCTTGTGGTATCCACTTCATAGATCAATCTTGCTGAAGTATTTGGCCCATGCTAATTCATCCATCATATCCTCTATGTGGGGAATAGGAAATCAATAATTGATAGTGATCTTATTAATTTCTCTAATATCACTACACATCCTCCATTTTCCATCCTTCTTCAGAGTTAGCAATGCTGGCAGAACACATGGGCTCATGCTTTCTCTAACCAGGCCTTTCTCAATTAGTTCTGTTACTTGCTTATTGAGCTTTGCATGTTGTGTGGGGTTCATTCGATAAGTTTCTTGATTAAGAAGAGTTGCTCAAGGAATCAGATCAATATGGTGTTGTATATCCATTTTTGGTGGGAGACCGTCAGACATTTCATTTGGAATAACATCAGTAAATTCTTCTAGTATCTTTACTGCATCATGTTGTACTATGTTTTCTAGCTCTTCACCCCTTTTTACTACCAATGCATAGCAGAAACCTGTCACCTTAATTTCTTTGACAACATCCTTTGTAGACAACATGGTCTCATTCTTCATCTCATCCTTAAGTGGTAAGAGAGTCACTTTAGAGCCATCCTTCCAGAAGGTATATTTATTTTTTCTCTATCATGCGTGATCTTTCTATCATATTGGCATGGCCTTCCCAAAAAAATATGACAAGCATCCATAGGAATAACATCACACTATATCTCATCCTTATAGATTTTTCCTATAGTAAAACTAACCAAGAATCTTTTATCAACATTAACCTCATTTCCTTTCTTAAACCATGCAATATGGTAAGGACATGGATGTTTCTCACATTGTAGATTTAATTTCTCTACCATTTCCTTAGCTACCATATTCTCACAACTACCCCCATCAATGTAAAATTGGCATACCTTTCCACCTGAAGTGCATCTAGTTCTGAGGATATTGGTTTGAAGCCATGAATCATCAAAGTGCATTTCAAGGACTTCTTTCTTCTCTGGAATGATCATCAATCTCCTCATCATGATACTTTCTCCCATGTCTGGTAGGACTTCTTGTTCTGCTCCTGCTGCTATAAATTTTGGTTGAACCAGGTTCACTCTAGGTTCTCCTTGATTTCTTTCTTGCATGTTATAATTTGAGCATTCAAAGTCTATGTGTCCTTCTTCTCCACACCTAAAACAAGTGAAAGGCCTTCTTTGGTTTTCCCAGCCTCTTATGCTTCCATAGCCTCGTCCTCTCTGAAACCCTCTTCCTCTTTCTTGATTTGAAGGATCTTGCCTAGTGTCTATATTTTTTTTCAAACCCTTGATAAGGCTCTCCTCGACCATTACTAGAACCTCCCCAAAATGGAGTCGAGGTACACCTTTGACCACCTCTATTCCTTTGGATATATTGCCTATTCTATTTTTCTTCAGCTTTTAGAGCTAATTGGTAGGCTTCCTCCATACTGTTAACACGATGCATTCTCAATTCATCTTGGATGGAGAACTTTATGCCATTCATATATCTAGAAGCCATCTGCTCATTATTTTCTTGGTGCTCTATGCACATAGAAAGCCTTTAGAAGTCATTTGTATAGTCTTGCACTGAAGACAAGTTTTTCTTCAAATTTTGGAGCCTCCAAAAGAGAGTTTGTGAATAATCCATGGGTAAGAGTTTTTCTTTGAGATTTTTCTCCATCTTTGTCCATCTCTTAATATTTTCCTTATCCTTTCTAGTTCATTCCTTCTGGAGGTGATCCTACCATATCATTACATGTCCTTTTAATTTTGTGCATTCAAACTTCATCTTCTTTTCTTCTATCATAGGCTTCCATTCAAAAAATTTCCCCATCTTGTTCAGCCAGTCTATTAATTCTTCTGGCTCAAGACTACCTGCATAGTCTGAAAATTCAATCTTGATTGATTCACTCCTTCCTTCTAAAGCCTTGAGATCTCTATCTTCATAGCTCATTTCTTCCAACCATTCTTCTATATTTTCTTCATTTTGGTCAGCATCTCCCCGGTTTCCCTCTTCATCAGATTCATTCCCTCTTTGTATTATTTAATTATCCAGTTGCTCATTGAGTCTTTCAATCTGCCTCTGCATATCCAACATTAATCGTTGCGTCGGTGTGACACCTCCTCTTCCTCTTCCTCTTCCTCTCCCAGCCATCTTCCTGCTCTGATACAAAATGATGTAGCCCAAAACCATAGAAAAAACAATTCAAAGAAAATAACATAGTGCCAAAATAATAGAACCTCAAATTCTCATTAACTGCGTCCAATCTACTCTCCCTCGACAAAGAAAGAAAACTCCTACATATTACAATTCTGAAAATTACCATATTTGGCAGATTTTTTGAGAAAAACAAAAATTTTCAATTTTTGGTAACTTTTAAAACTCATCCTAGGAATCTTGATTTTTCCCAATAAAATATCTCAACTAAGGCAAGATGAATTGCCAACTAATCTAAGAAATCAGAAACATAATTTTAGATTTATTACAAAAGAAAAACTAAAAAAATGAGAAAGAAAAAGAAAAAGCTAATTTTGGAGGTCAATATGAAACTTCAAGCTCCCAAAAAGATGTCAAAATGGCCACCAATCTAGCTCATGAATCCACCCGTAAAATTTCTGCCAAAACCCACATCCGAGTCAAAAGTTATGACCTCTAGAAGTTGCTGCATCAATAACATTTATGCATAAGAACTTATTATACTTATATTTCTTAGATAAATCATTAAAAAGTTCTCTCTTGGATGGTTTTTGCCCTAATTTTAAGGATTTGGTTTTTTTATTTATTGATTGGCATGGTAATTTTAAGTCCAAAAAGGTGGAAAATGTGGAAGTTAGATGATGGGTATCACTCCCAAATCTTCCTATTGAAATGATTCATAGTAAAATTATTATGGAGACTACTAATAATATAGGTAGAATGATTGAGTTAGAGATTTTTAACAGAACTCTGACATTAAATTAATAGTTTGGATAGAGAGTATAGTAAATTATTTATAAACCATTAAATTAAGAATAGAAGGTGAACTATATGAAATTAATCTAGGATTTTGTGAGCCTCCATCCTACTTTGAGAAAAATATTAACACTTGTTATTTAGACGATTCAAGATCTCAGGATATTTAGATTTTGGATGAAGATCATTTCAGAGGATCTCTGATTTCGCTAACTACTCTACAAAAAGAAGCAAAATGTTTTACATAATGTAAATTCAATAGTTCCAAGCCCTAGTATAAGTAGTATAGAAAGGAATAGATGAGCTAAGGGTTCACCTTTGGATGTGAATCATGAAGAATTTGGAGAAGGGTAAATAGTTCTAGATATAGTACAAAATGAGTTAGAGTGTTAGACAAACCCTTTATGTTGTCTAGGTCATCTTGACCAAATTGTTGAGTTATAGGATATGTATGTAGAAACATATAAACTTTCCCTTCTTAAGATTTAAAACTAGGCTAAATCTATGAAAGAAATGGTAAATGTAGACCTAAAAACCATCGAGGAAAGTAATGTCTTACATATTTGTAATATTAAAGCAAAAAATGAATTAGATATGGGAATTTTGAACCAAATTTCTTCTTTGGAACTTTACAATGATGGTGAGTACCTTGATGAGAAAATATTTGAGTTTTTAGGATTAGAGTATCCTCCTAAGAATGTTGATTAACAAAATACTCATTAATTCATTCTAGATAATTTGGTATTCAAGATAAGGAACAAAAGGATATAGTAGTAAGACAGAATGAGGAATTAGAGGAAGTGGATTTAGGAGATTTCTTGGGCTTATATTTTACAGAAAAAGAAAAGGATAATCCTGATTGTGCTAAAATACCAAGAAATAGAGGCAGAAAATCTCTTGGTGAATTAAGAAATATTTTGGCTAATGCGGTAGGACAGGCTAAATTAATAATGATATATGCTAGGAGGGGGAAGTGCCTTCCCTCATCCTCATGAAGTTAATTACTTGGAATGTTAGGGGATTAAATTCCCCTAACAAGAAACACATCTTAAAGAGATGCTTAAAGACTTTTGAAGCTAAGTGCATTCTTCTTATAGAAAATAAATTAGGGGAGGAAGATCTTAACATTTTAGGGAAGAAATTACAGATTTGAAAAATTATTGGGGAAGCACCCTTGGGTGCCTTTGCTATAATAGATTTCCTTTGGGAAACTTGGAAAATTATATTTGAAAGAAAATTTGGGTCTTGATTTTGGATAGGATGCATAATAAAGAGTAAACAAAGTAAAATTTATTTTATAGTAATTAATATTTATGGGCCGATAAGTTTAGGAAAGAAATTAAAAGTTTGGGAAGAGATAGAGAATTTCCTTTTAGAATATAAGAATTCACTTGTTATCATTGGAGGATATTTTAATGCAATTCTTAACCAGAATGAAAGAAAGATTTTGGATAGGAAGATATTCCTTAAAGATGACTTATTTTAAATAATGGGTTAATAAGAATAACTATATGGATATGAAAACAAATAATGGTATTTTCTCTTGGACAAATAGGAGAGCATATTTTAGTAATTTAGAAAAAAATTTAGATAGATTTATGTTTAAAGGAAGATTAACATCATTTGATTTTAACCTTGAATCATTTATCCTTCCATTTTCATGGTTCGAGCACTTCCCAGTGGCTTTGGTGATCTTTGAAAATATCAAATTAAATAAAAATCCATTTTGGTTTGAAAAAAATGTGGTTTTTAGATGTTAACATCTTAGATATGAATAAGGGATGGTTGACTAAATGAAGCTTTAAAGGTTCTAGGGCATATATATTTATGTGTAAGATTCAACACATAAAAATGAAACTAAATGAATGGAATAGGGTTTCTTTCGGTAATATTCATGAGGCTAAACTGAATACTAAATTAGAGTTAAAATATCTTAATCAGATAGTTATTAAAGATGGTATGGACTTAAATTCTACCTAAAGGACAAAGAAATTTTGCAAAAATATGAAGATATTGTAGCTAAAGAAGAGGTTTTATGGTAGCAAAAATCAAGAAAAATTTGGTTAGTTGAAGGTGACAAATATACAAAAAATTAATAATAGCACTAAAAATCAGAGGCAAAGTAATAGGATTAGTAGGATTAAAAAATTAATAGGAGTGGAGTTAGAAGATCCACATTTAATAGCTAATGAAGTTTTCCATTATTTTGAGAGTTTATTAAAAAATAAAGAAGGATCAAATAGGTAATCCCAAGAAGATATTTTCTTAAATATTCCTTAGCTTATTAGTAAACAACATAGTCAACAGCTGAAGGCTAAGATTACTAAGGATGAAAAGGAGATAGCCCTTAACAAACTTCATCTTGATAAAGCCGTAGGACTAGATGGGTTTCCAACTCGTTCTATCAAAAATGTTTGTCTTTTATTGGTTATGAAGTGCCTAAGGTGATGGAAGGTTTTAGAAACTTTGGTATATTCATTCAAGAAATCAATAATATATTTTTCTCTCTTATACCAAATAAATTTGAAACTAGGAGTATGATGGAATTTAGATCTATTTCTCTTTGCAATACTCTTTACAAACTTTTTACTAAAACCCTAGCCAGTAGATTGAAAACTATTCTGCCTATTATTATAGCCAATGAGAAAAATGGCTTAGTATTGAGTAGATCTATCTTAGATGGAGTAATTATTGCTCAAGAATAAATTTATATTGTCCAAAATAATAAAGAGCCTAGTATGTTGTTAAAGTTTGGATATTAAAAAAGTATATGATATGGCTGATTGGAGATTCTTATGTAATTGTTTGGAAGCATTTGGGTTTTCTAAACAATGGATTCTATTTGGACTAATGGTAAGTAGTACTGAGAGGGGATGGTTGAATCAATACCTCTAAAACTTTTAACACTTTTCACCTTTCATCATTAGTAAACAATCTTTACTATATTACTGACCCTTTCTGATGTTATTTCTTATGCATGTAGTATTAATTAATAAACTTAATTATATGCAACATTCATAGAAACATTCATGAAAATAATAAACACATAGCACAAGATATGATATCACAAAAAACTCATGTTAGGAAGTAAAAAATACAGTGGGGATGGTGTTGGAAGTACAATAATGGCGAAAGCAAGATACTGAGAGGGGGGTGAATAAGATCTTAAAACTTAACCACTTAAAACAAATTTATCCACATTCATACATATATGAATTTAACCTAACATCATATAGCATCAATAACATGAAATATGTAACTCATAACACAGAATTTTGGTAACCCAGAAACTTAAATAGGTAAAACTGGGGTGGGGATAACACCCACAAAATCTTTACTACTGTAGCAATAAAGTGTGCCTATTAGGGCTACAAGAGTTTGATTGCAACATGTAATCTACCTGGTTAAAGGTCTGTTCTGTTAAGAACTAAAGATCATTATAATCTACCTTGTGAAAGGATTTCAACTTACAATAAAGTAAGCACTCGGCTAAGAGATTTAAAACGGTCTGCTAGAACCACTCTATTAAGAGATTTCACCTAATACACCTGTTAGAATGTTCCAAGTAGTGATCCTTCATTATACACTCAGATGTTGATGATAGATATGCTCTTTCCAATACCTTCTGTGATCTCACTATCTGATATGTCTTTACTCTGCTTTTCACTACTCGGTCATTCTTCTTGATCTAGGATTCTTTTCAAAATGACTTACTATTCATCTTTCATGAACAACAATCCTTCTCTCCCAAACAATATATCTCTCACAAACTTGTTTTCTAGGGTTAGAAGCAATCTTATATGTCTTTTTGATCTAGCAGCGAGATCTAGATCAACGATCAAGATCTATAATTTATGCTTCCAATGCATTCTGATTTCCTGATTGGCTCCATGCCATGCATAGTATAAAACAATTAAATGCATTATTAACTTAGTAGACAAATATTAAATGTGTACAAATGTCATCCCAAATCTCATACAAGTTGGCCTAAACCTTTTACATCAAAGTTTGAATCAATCTTGGTGTGTATGCAAAAACTGTTATGCTCGGCACTTAACATCTTTGTCGCTCAATACTTAATATTCTACTCGGATCGGCATGATGTAACTTGAAAACCTAAAACTTGCTCAGAAATGTTGCTCGGCCTTGAATGTTTAGCTCGTCCACAGTGATAACCAACTAAAATTGCCTAAGTAAATGACTAAGTTTAGGTCACTAATCATCAATAGAACTTAGGGATTAACAACCTCCCCCTTTGATATTAGTGGCAAAAACACACTTATCATTTCAATTAATTCCATCCAAAATGTTTCCTAAGTATACAATGTACTCCCCCTAGGAATGTACATCATACTACATACAAAAATTTATAGAGTATACATGCCTTCATAAAAAATATTTACATTGATACCTTGTACTGATCTCCTTATGTTGTATCCTTGTTAGTCCTGTCAGATTCCCCCTTGTTTTTGTCACTGATTGCAGGTGGGGTCAAGTTATACTTGTCCAAAAATTGTTTATTAAGTTGTAAGGTGGCCGCAAATGTAGTTTCCCAGCTGTCCTTAACAAACTTCATAACCTATGTTTTGACTTCTAGCTCAGCAGCTAAACTTACTAAACTTTCTGCAGTGGAGAGATGAGAATACCTCTTAACCAATTCGTTTGGAGATGAAATTTACTTCTGAATGACCTCTAGATGAGGTATCAGGCTTTTCTGAGTAGTAATCAATTTGGTCCTAATCTGACCATCTTCAACCATGAGCTCGGCTATCCTGCTTTGTGCATAAGTCAATCTATTAAAATGTAAGGAGCTAGTGCTAGCATCCATACTCAGTGAAATTCCAGTTGACTTTAAGTCTAATTGCAATTTCTCTAAAGCCTATAGATTATCCTTTGTGAAGAATTCAACATCACATAACTTCTTATACAAAGAATAAACATTAGTTACAACTGCGTCCAAAATCTCTATAAGAGAAGAAAGTTCAACCTGTTTTACTGCAATCTCTCTTGAGATTTTTGCTAGTACTTTGTTCTCAAATTTCCTCTTGGACCATTGCAATATCTTTTCATTGGCTTCAAAGTTATCATCATTTACCTTTTGCATAATATTAACTAACTATTCAATAATAGGAGCATGAAGGTTTTCATTTTCCATGTTAAAAGCTTTTACAAATATGTCTTTGATGTCATGTAAAACTTTCTTTTTCTTCTTCTCTATTTTCATTTCCTCCTATCGTTTCTTTCTCTTGAGTAGCTCTTGAAGAGTCTCAATCTCTTCATAAGAATAAACATTGGGATTACATGGTGGAATCACAGTAAATTCATCTAATGTGACATCAAGAATTGGAGACTTCTTCCTCATAATTTTCCTCCTCTTAAATTTAGGTGAGCTACTGCTCGGCTTCATTTCTACAATATCTTTTCCAGTTTTAGTAGTAGTCACGATTGCATATTTTTGTTTAGCCAAAATTTCCTACTGATCAGGCATGCCTCCTACTTTAATTCCAGTGGGAGTGGATGATGCAGAGTGTGGTAGATCAACCAACACTTGCACTACCTCTTGTTCTTTAGGCTCATTGTTAGTATCCCTTATCTCCTCACTACTATCCAGAACTGATTTCACAACCTCTAATATAGGTTAATGTTGTGTAATTACATCTTGTTCATTTGTTTTCTCCTTTTTTGCTTCTCTTTTAGCATCTTTATCCTCAGGTTTCTTTTGAGTTCTCTCTTCATCTTCCTCTATACTCTTGTCTCCTTCAACCTTAGTTGACTTAATAGGTGATTCTATAGTTGATTCCCTTGGGTCATCCCAACCCTCGGCATCCAAATTGCTAGAGTCATAAATTGTCACATCAATTGCACTGTCAATTGTCAAATCAATAGTGTTAACTGTCTCTATTTATTCTTGTGCTGTTGCTCCAGTCTTGTCAGGCTCAGTAGAAATTTGAACTACTGATTTCTGTGGTACAAAGGTGGTTTCAATTTCTTTAGCCTTTGGCTCAGATGTTCCTTCATCAATATTTTTCTCTTTTGGAATAATTAGTCCAAAGATTCCCTTCCAAATCCTAGTACTCTGTTGTACTATCCCTTCAATATCATTTTTCAAAATAGCATAACCTCTTTGTTTAGGTATCAACTTATGCTTATACTCTTCAACAATTTTTTTTCTTTGTTTCTTAGTTAGCTCAGGAATGACTTGAGCTAATGTGCCTTCCCTTATCTGTCTCTCAGTTGTGTGTGCAAATTCCCATTTTACAGATAGAAACTCATATAACTCACTCGACACATTATTTCCTTTCTCTATAGGAGTTAACTTGAAATTACACATCATATCTAGAAGAGCTTCCTGAACTTTATTCTTATCTTCTACCTTCAATTTTTCATACTTGATAAACTTAAAACCAGAAAACCCTGTAGAATTTCTCAAGTTTTCACATACCTCATTAATATTTGTGGGTCTCTTGAATTATGTTGTTGGTATGTTGCTAGGTTCATCAGTTTTAGTTTTGTCTTCATCACTTTCTGGACCCAAATGCAATCTCCTTCTTGGTCTCTTAACTTGTAGGCTCGGCACAACCTTTGTTGCAAATTTTGTCTTCGATGCAGAACTACTCTCTCCAACCTTATTTACATAAACTTTTGTTTTCTCTACTAGTGATGTGGTAGAAGATGCCCTTGTCCTTGGATTATTTTCAATGGGAGGGGTAACTTTAGGTTTTTCCTTACTCGGCTTGGTTACCTTGGCTATTGCTAGTCTCTTTCCTTTTTCCTTAACAGTAATCTCTTCTTCAGATTCACTGACTTCTACTTCTTTTTCTTCAAATACATCTTCTCCTTGTCTAGTAGATATGTCTATAGGTGCATCCTCTAGCTCCTCATCACTTGGCAAGCCAACCATATTTTCCAGATTTTTCACAATATTTTTCCTCTTTCTCTCCATGGTTCCTGCCTTAAGATTCATAGAAATCTTTGCCTTAGCTTCATCATAATTTCTAAATCTTTTTTCTTTTGTATCAATCTCCTCTGCTAGGAGTGTTGTGATAGCTACTGGAGTTTCATCAATGTTAACTTCATAGGGAAATGGCTCCAGCCATGATACCCTAGGTGTCACAACCTGAATGTAAGTGTAATTTGTATCATCTAGGAAACATATCTCTTCATAGTGCTTTTCCACAAGTGAATTAGGAATGTTGTTCCTCAACCACATTCTCTTTTTGAATTCCACAAAGTAGTTTCCCATAATACTATTGAAATTATTGCCTAATTGTTGAATACATTCACTAATCTATATAGTAATAGGTCTATCCTTCTTCCAAACAATATTTCCCAGTGTAGGAAATGACTTATGTACATAACAGAATATACAAACTAGCAAAGATCCAAACTTACATGATGAGCTTTTAGCTTTTCTGATTGATAGTAAGTTCTTGGCTAGTTGTGTCAATTGCAGCTTGACAAGGTCATAGGTGTGATTCTTCTTGACTATCTTCCATGCTTGGTCCACGGCTATGCAGGGAACACTATCCAGTCGGCTTGACTGATATAACTTGTGTGAAATCACTCTCACTCCAAAGTCAAGTTCTAAATCTTCAATTTTAGAGATAGTCATACCTCTGTTGTTCCAGACAACTCTAGTATTAGCTGTTATCTCTTCTTTACTTTGATCTCTTATTGTTCATTTACCACTAATAATAGGATATCCAGTAACTTGATGAATAATATATTTTGTGATCCTAACTGGTCCATTGTCTAGCTAGATATGCATATTATGAACTCGGCTTAGGACAACTTTGATCCATTCATCCTTGATGTCTGGCAAAAAATTGAGGGCACGAGTTAACCCTTTATCGGCTAAATGCTTGAATTCATCTTTAAGAATTTCATTTTCACATAACTTGTTGTAGGATTTCCTCAATTTGTTATCACCCACTTCACCAATTTTAAACATGTAACAGGATCTAACATTGTGGATCATAAGTACCTTTGGTGGGATTGATGAGAGGACTTCGTTCAGATAACTCAAAATTGCACTTTCAAGAATGGCTCAAAATTTTGGTGGTGCACATGCATCACTCCTTACTAGCTTAATTTTTTTCAGCTCCTCCTCCATTCCTTTGACTAGTGCAGAAGAACTTTCAGCCATAATCTCTAAAATTAGGGTTCGAGAATGAAAAAGGGTACCTCAGCAAGTGACACTTTGCATAGTTTCAACTTAGGGTTGCTGATGGCACGCTGAAAAAATTATCAAAATAAACTTTACTAAGATCAATTATGCAACTTCTTCGATCGCTCTGTGAATGCTGAAAATTGCAAGGTAAAATGAAGAATAGACTGTTCATCCTTATATAGACTCAAAAGGTCAAGATAGGTAAGGAATAAATATTTTTTCCATTAGGTTAGTGCAAGCCAGCTGTCATTGGCTAACTAACACAACTTGCATACCATTCAACTTACCATACTCATCCATCACACAACTTACTCAGCCAACCAACTCGACACCTATAGTGTAGATAACTCTTCTCAGAACTTGTCACAAACATGTCCTAGTGCATCTTAACATGTGCAGATATGAACTTTGGCATATTTACATATTAGGACCTGATGTAATATTTGAAATTTAAATTCAGTTCCTTACATACCACTATTGCTTAGTTAGAGATGGTGTGATCACGTGATCCATTGAATTGGGTGACCTCGGCTTTAATGGATTCACTGCTGCTTGGCTCTATTTTCCTTACCCATGTCTAGTTCATCTGTGCTCTTATTTCTTCAAGAGTAGAAGCAAGAACTCCTATTCTACATTCTCTCTTAGTGTGACCTATCTTCAAATAACTAAAACAGACTAAGCTTCCATTCATCCAACTCTTAGATTTCCCTCTGAATTGTGTCTTTAAGCAGTCTTCAAGTGCACATCCATATTCTTCACAGTAACGACAACTCTGCCTTGTATTATAATCCCAGTTGTAAGTGTTGCCTTTCCTAGATTCTTTTTTTTGTGTCTTTGATGTCCATTGCTTTTTAGCATTGGATCTACAGTCTTGTGCTTTGTGACAATGTTTCTGACACTTTTAACAATAACCACTAAATCTTGGTTTGGGAGGTGCATCACTTGCTTCAGCCCAACATTCATGTGCTTTATGTCCAAATTTATTGCAATTAAAATAGTAACCATTGAACTTAGGTTTAGGATTGGACTTACCTTTCTTTCTTTGGAAAATGTTTTCTGTATGACCTAGTTCTCCATAGTGGTGGAAAACAGGCTTGTTGTGCTTTTTCTTTGCATTCCTCCTTTCACCATTCTTAGATGATTCTCCTTTCTCAGCAGATGTCTTTGGTTTAGTATGACCTAATCCAGAATAATCCTTTGACCTCCTTGATTCTTCCATCAGATTCTCAAAATGAGTCAAAGCTTCATTTGGTTTATTCAACCTTTCATTCTGTTCCTTCTCAGATCTCAAATCATCTTTCAATTGATTGTTCTCAAATCTTTCCTACTAATCTCCTAATTTTCAAGTAGCAGTTGATTTTCCATATCAACCTAATTGATTATCATCATTTGCACATCATGTGTCCTTTCATCAAGTTTGATAGTTATCACTCTTTTATCTTCTTCTGCCATAGCTTTGTCATCTTCAGCTTTCTTCTTTTGTTCCACTACTTCACTTAGTCTTACTATCTGCATTTCTTGTTCTCTTTTCAAGTTTCTAACTTCTTCACATAGTGCATTGTTATTTTCTAGTAGATCTACAATTTATGTATCGCTCTCAGTAGAATCTCCATTCTGAAATATATTTGTAGTTTCATCTTCCTGGTAATGAGTATTATTCATTTATTTGGCCAAATCATTCCTAGCTTTCAATGATTTCTTCAATTCCTGTCTTTCTCTATCAAACTGATGTAATGCTAGCTGAATCTTGATTTTTTGATTCTCAATGACTTTACCCAACTTGTAAACCTCCATCTCAAGATCTGTACTCACAAGCTGATTAAAATATTTTTGTAGGTGAACCAAGCTCTGATATTAATTATTGGAAATACAATAATGGGGAAAACAAGATACTGGGAGGGGGGGTGAATCAGATCTTAAAACTTAACCACTTAAAACAAATTTATCCACATTCATACAAATATGAATTTAACATAACATCAGATAACATCAATAACATGAAATATGTAACTCATAACATAGAATTTTGGTAACCGAGAAACCCAAATAGGTAAAACTGGGGTGGGGATGACATCCAAAAAGTCTTCACTACTATAGCAATAAAGTGTGCATGTTAGGGCTACAAGAGTTTGATTGCAACATGAAATCTACCTGGTTAAAGGTCGATTCTATTAAGAACTAAAGATCATTACAATCTACCTTGTTAAAGGATTTACAGCTAAGAGATTTACAACGGTCTGCTAGAACCACTCTTTTAAGAGATTTCACCTAATACACCTGTTAGAATGTTCCAAGTAGTGATCCTTTGTTATGCACTCAGATGCTGATGATGGATCTACTCTTTCAATACCTTTTGTGATCTCACTATCTGATATGTCTTTACTCTTCTTTTCACTGCTCTGTCATTCTGCTTGATGTAGGATTCTTCTCAAAATGACTTACTGTTCATCTTTCATGAACAACAACCCTTCTCTTCCAAATATTATATCTCTCACATGCTTGTTTTATAGGGTTAGAAGAAATCTTATATGTCTTTTCGATCTGGCAGGGAGATCTAGATCAACGATCAAGATCTATAATTTATGCTTCCAATGCATTCTGATTTCCTGATTGGCTCCATGCCATGCATAGTATAAAACAATTAAATGCGTAATTAGCTTAGTAGAAAAATATTAAATGCATACAAATATCAGCCCAAATCTCATACAAGTAAGCCTAAACCTTTTACATCAAAGTTTGAATCAATCCTGACATGTATGCAAAAACTGTTCTGCTCGGCACTTAACATCTCTGTCGCTCGACACTTAATATTATGCTCAGCTCGGCATGATGTAACTCAGCAACCTAAAACTTGCTCAGCAATGTTTCTCAACCTTGAATGTTTAGCTCAGCCATAGTGATAACCAACTAAAACTACCTAAGTAAATGACTAAGTGTAGGTCACTAATCATCAATAGAACTTAGGGATTAATATATGGCACCCACAAAATTTCATTGTCTGTAGAATGGAAGGGAGCTCATAAAGGCTTACAATTGATCAATTTTGATGGTCTACCATGTTGAGAGTGTTGATGTGGAGACCTGTTAGGATCTACTTTGTTAAGAGATTTTAACAACACTAATGATGTGTGCACTCAGTTAAGAGATTTACAATAGGACTGTTAAGTCCACCTTCCTTGAAAAGATTTCTTAAGTGTACCCCACTTGATAGAATGTGTAAAATATGTTTGACCTGACTATATGAAATCTATAATTGCTGATTACACATCCTTTAAAGCTCACAGAATATGAATATCACCTATAGTGATTGATTAATACATTTTCCTTCTCATTGGTAGCATGTGTTTTGTTCTTGACAACTAATTTGATCTTTGTCTATGTTGTTGCATGAATTCTCTTTTCTGATCCTTAGATTCTCTTATTGGATACAATCATCATAGAAAAACATTGTCACAATTGATTGAGCATCTATTTATGCAAGTATTTGACCTATTCTAGAATCATGCATTACAATGTTAACTTTTGATCCAAGGTATACAACTTGACCTTGATCCTCTAGTTTTCATGTTTTAAAATAGTTATACTAATAAAAATAATAATAATTACATTGATTTCTCTACACATAATGGATTTAAAACAAATCAAGAAGCTAAATATAAAACCTCAATGATTTATCTGACATGGAATGTCAGAACCACTTTTTGTGGGATGTAATTAACTATCGGTTCTTGATCATCGGTGTGAACTAAAAGTCTGTTGGTGTTCCTTCATTGAACTGATTGTCAGGTTCCCTTCTTCTATCGGGTTCCTCTCTTTGATTGTTTCATGAGTTTTCACTGTTGGTTACTCACCGGGTTCCCTTTTCCTTTTTGTCATCGGGTAACACTAAATAGTGTTTGTCAAGATGCTTTGTACTTGGCAGTATCGGTAACCGTGGCATTGGGTAGTGTTGTGCCTTGTCTGTTGATGTAGTATAAACCGATGGTGTGTATCATGTTTTTTCTTCTATATACTAATGGAAAAATATAATGTCTTCAGATTCTTATATATGAATCTATTTCAATGCCTAGAATATCTTAGTTAATGGTAATCCCGAAGGTTTCTTTGGAATCTCACAAGGAATTAGGCAAGGGGATCCTATTTCCCCAGTCCTTTCATAATTATGGCTAAAGAATTTGGTAGATCCTTAACAAATGCTAGAAATAGAGGTAACCTTGAAGGTCTTAAAATAACAAGCCAACTAGGATCGACTACTCACCAACAATTCATTGATGACTCTAGGTTATATAGACATGCGAATAAAAAAATTTAAATTTAGTCTTAGATAAGTATTCAATTTCTTCCTTCCAAGTTATTAATAAAAGAAAATCAGAGATTTTTTTCCTCAACACTGAGGGGAGTACTGAAAATGAGATCCTAAGGATATTAGACATTAAAAAAAGGTAGATTACCTGAAAAATACTTAGGCTTACCATTATATAAAGGGATTGAGGACTCTAACATTTGGGATAGCATCATTCAAAAAGTAGATAAGAAAGAAAAATCATGGAAAGGTAAATGGCTAACATCAACAGGTAGATCAACTATGATAAATTATTTCTTATCTGCAATACCAACATATAAACATGTTTACAATTGCTTGTTTGCATAATACAAAAACTTATTCAAAACTTCAGATTCTTCTTTTTGAAAGGTGCTAATGACAAAAGGAGAACTACATTAATAGCTTGGGATACAATATGTAAGGCAAAGGAAGATGGAGGGGTAAACATAAAAGATATAAAAGACCATAATTTTTCTCTAGGTAATTAATTAATTTTGCAAATTATAAGGTTCCCTGAACTTAAATGGGTAAAAAATATTAAACACAAATATCTAGATGGTTGTGATCCTCTAAGTATACTAAGACATGAAAAACCTCCTAAATACTTTAGGATTTGGAATTTTATGAGAAATTGTAGAAACATTATAAGGGAGAATGTAATGTGGAATATTGGAAATGGCAAGGAAGCCCTATTCTCGGATGACTCATGGGAAGGTAACTATCCCATTAATAAATTAATTAGTGATAAAGAAAATATTGATAGATTAAAAATGGATACAAAATTATATGTTTTTGATATGAGTAAAAGAAGGTTTTGAAGGGGCCCCAAAAACCTTTACATGCAGATTTTGGTGAGAATCTGAAACCCATCTAAAATGAAACTATTTCTAACAAAGAACATTACAAACTAGCAGACCAAAGGTAGTAAACTTTCAGCAACTAGCCAAGATGAGACTCTAAAGCTCTAGCTTCCCAAAGAAAATGCAAAATCTTTACACCATTAAATTAACTGGAGTTTTAAAACTCCCCATATCTAGGGTTTTAACATGGATCCATAAACCAACAATACCAACACCAAAGAGCATGAAATCCCCAAACCCAACCTTTATCCCAAACCAAAAACAACTAGCCTCTAGAATGGGCCCTTGAAAACTTTTAGCATCCACTTGTAGGCACCATCCAACCACACACAACAAACAATGCAAAGGGAAAAAAGGGGGGAAACCACAATTTCCCTCTTCCTCCTTGTTAGTGATAGATATGATCTCCTCTAGCACCAAAGCGATACCTCCAACACTGATCTAGATTTTTAGCAGAACCCAGTCCATCTGCAATAAAATAACCCCCAACCAATTACAACAAGCTTTCATCTACCTACATGAAAGAGGTGACCACACACCACTACTAGCAATCTTCTCCTAGAAACCACAGACCACCTCGATAGGCTGATCCATCTCCTCAATAGAATCTTCCACCTCAATAAGAAGAAAGGGAGAAGAGAAGTGAAGAGTAGTAAGACTCCACCTCCAAGGAGCCACATGAAAGACACCTACCTCAATAGGGTTATACTCCACCTTGATAGGAGTATAGTACAGAGGAAATAAACCAAAAAGGGTTTAATCTCTACAACATTAAGCTTCCAAAAATAGGGGATAACCAACAAGAACCAAAGTCAACACAATAAAATAGGACAAGAGATAAAATACCCAAGTAGGGTCTAGTCATTCATCCATCATGAAATGAGCGAACCACCATCCAAAATATTCACTAATTCTACATTTGGGAATCTCTTCCAAATCCAAAATATTCCCTCTACCATGAGTAGGGTGGTAAGAACAGATAAGATTCCATTGGGATAAATGGGGAGGTGTCTCATTAGCACAACCTGCTCTCCTAATTACCATATGTTGTGTCCCTAACTCTTCCACAAAGATCGATAAGGGTCTCCCCACACTACAGTCTACGG
This sequence comes from Thuja plicata, assembly GCA_018584345.1. Lineage (NCBI taxonomy): Eukaryota > Viridiplantae > Streptophyta > Pinopsida > Cupressales > Cupressaceae > Thuja > Thuja plicata. Next base: position 1,698,113 of record MU223804.1, on the reverse strand, counting down.
CACCAAGGACAATGAGGGTACACATTCTCAAAACAAAGGATTTTTTTCCAAATGTAAGACAAATATCTAGAATAGGGCATGATCTACCCATATCCCATTTGCAAGACCCACCAAAGACAACATCCTCAAACCACATCAACCTCACAAGAGGGCATGAAGGAGTTTCATTTTCTGAGTGCCTATCGGCTCATGTAAGGTGAGAAGGAACGCAGACCCCCCAAACACAGTAGAGGCTGCCCACTCTGCAACTTCCTCCACAGTATCCTCCGTAGCTAGGGTCGCCCCACAAGTCCATCCTCCCCCATCAACATAGTTATCCTCAACTCTCTTTGCATCGTCCTCTGTCCCCATTCCCATTCCTCCTAAAACACTAGCACCACCAGTCATTTAAGATATCTTTTATGATATGGGATTATATGTTAAAGATTAATTTAAATTTCCTTTTGATAATCTAGTGTTAGGATGGGAATGACATATTTGTAAGATTGACTACATTTCTGATGATTTATTTAATAATGTGATGAATACTCTTATAAAAAGACACATAAACCATAGTAATTATAAGGATAAGATTATTTGGACTCCATAAAAATAATGGAATATATCTCTAAAGATTGGTATAGATGGATGTATAATAGGAAATTTTATGAAAATACTCACCTGCATATAGATCTTTGCTGGAATAAATTGTGCTTACCTAAGGAAGGCATGTTCACTTGGTTAGCTCTACATGGTAGAATATTAACAGTAGATATAATCTGTAAGATGAGGTATAATGGCCCATCTCAATGTGTTTTATGTAAGAAAGAGGATGAAATTATTGATCACCTTCTTCTAAATTATAATTTAACAATGAAGTGTTGGAGTTGGCTCACAAAAAAACTGAATTGGCATTCTCCTTTCCTAGATAAACTAGTTGACTTAATGAAAGGGTGGCCTTGACCAAAGAATGATGATCTTCATAATATTTTATGGATTATAGCGACCACAATTAATTTGTGGGAAGTATGGAAAGAAAGGAATAGAAGGCTTTTTAAGGAATGAGAAATATGTATTACTCAAATTTTAAATAAATTTGAAGTAGCTATTGTAGAGGTAGTTAATAGAAGAAATTTTTAAAGTAAGCAGACAAGATTTTTTTCTATTTGAGATGATAGAATGAGAAATATTTGGATAGGATTAAAAATACCACCGATACACATAGAACATTAAAAATATGTTGAGAAACTAAGACTTGAATGCAAATGGTAACCTTTGTCTTATGGATGGCATAAGCTTAATTTTGATGGGGCCTCTAAAGGAAATCCTTGAGTGGTAGTTATAGGAGCATGTTTCCATAATAGTAAAGAGGAGTTAATAGCTAGTATAGCTAAAACGATAGGTATAAGAACACATAAAGAGGCATAATTTATCGCCTTTTTTGAAGGTTTGAAACTAAGTAAAAGCAAAGGCTTTAAAACACTAGAAATTGAGGGCGATTTGACATTAATTATTAATGCAATTAGAAAAGGGGAAAAACCTAGTTGGAAACTCAATGTATATGTAAGACTAGCTATGGGTATTTTAACATATTTATATCATTACACCATTAATCACATTTATAGAGATGAAAATGAAGAGGCAGATAAATTAGCTAATCTAGGGGCTGATAAAATCAAAATAGGAATAGGATAAGTTTTCTATAGTTCTAGGGAATTTAATATAGGTAGGTTCCATCCATGAAACATTATTTTAGGTTTAAGCCCTTGCAATATGAGAAGATATAAATGAATTAGTTTTTCATTATTAGAGTAATTATAAAAGGTTTTTAGTCTTGGAAATTAAGAAATATCATACATAAGATTAAGATAAGTCTTAGTTTAGGAATTAAATTATGAATAAAGGAATTTCAAGCATTAGTAGAATACCATTTCAAATTCTGAATTGATGATTCATTGTTTAGTGAGATCAAAAATCAACGTGAAGAATGGATGTATAAAATTTTTGTTAGTCTCTTAGAATAATCAGAAAAATTAGTTATCTAGTGGCTTAAGGTGCAAAATATGGCTACCCCAATTAAGATAAGATGTATGGAACTACAAGTAGCCTTTGAGGGAAAAATAAAAATAAAAAAGAATCAATAAAATGGTGATGTAAACCTTCGATATAGTAGGAAGAGAAGTCTACATTATCCTCGGGGGTGAGTTTATAGAAAGTGATAATGTAATGCCCCGCCAAGGAACCTAAGAGGAATTAACCTAAACATGACACTTTGTTTGCAGAATAATTTTTTTAAAAAAGTTTACAAACATGAACATACAACAAAGTGGAAGCAATTACCATTTACTCACATAAACAAATACAAGCATAGATTACAATACTAAGGGGTTCCATTACGTAGAATAACGTAACACCAAAACTCAATAACCTATCCATAACAAAGGATTCTCTTTAATAAATAGATTACATAATAAACACCAATGAAATAATTACAAGATTACAATTGATACCATAAGGTATACATCAAACCTACATCCTCTACACATGTCGCATGGTATGTAGTAATCACTTAATACATTAAGATTATTGTTATGCAAATCAAGTATCACATGTGATACGATCAATAAATATATAATATGGAAATGACAAAATCAAAATATCCAAAAAAAAGAGAAAGATATGTACAACTAAAAACAAAACATCAAGTACGACTACATGAATGTGAGACCTAAAATGGTAAAGAATCACTACCACCCATCCATCTGGAACTATAAAAGTTCACCCAACCATGTTGAAGAGACAAGAACCAAACCCACTTGGATAACATCACAAGAAGCCAAGATCATCTATGAAAGGGGATCTTGAAAGTTTACTAACTCAAGGTGTACTAATCATGTTGAGGGGTATACACACTAATCGAGAGGCAACCAACACACATAGGAAAACTAGATTATGCATATGAAGGTGTCATCATATATGTCTAACCCTTAAATCTTGTCCTAGTAGTCTCTCTGGACCATGACATTTAAGTGACCTTATACAGTATCAATGAATCTTGAATAGGACAAAGCCATTAAATATGCCATAACCATAGCTCACAGGGAGGAAAGCATCTTCTCATCCTCCATCTTATTCTATACAAGTTCTCAAGCATGGGTGAGGTACCATATCTTATTAACTCATTTTAAACACCTCAATTATGTTTTATGTTATCACTTGATTAAGAAAACTTACAATAAGCGATCATGGCTACCACTTGTAGCCCCTGACACATATTAAAATCCATCCCGTACTACACAACTAGATAACCTACTCTAGGTTCACTGATCACACATTGATCCTGAAAGGCATATATAAAGACAATCCCAAGATCTAGGTCCTCTCAAACATCAGGAACGATCAAACATAGCATAAAATCAGAGTAATCATAGCCATCAAAAGTCAGGGTTCAGGGTTGGGTACATAGATCAAATCAGAACCATAATCAGGACACAACATTGAATTCACATCGCAAAGCATGTGTAGTTTCCCTAGGGTCATTCTCCTTCCCGAAATAAACATTCATAAAAGCATAATTCTACACTAAAGGAAAAACACTAATCCAACACATAGAATTCACAGAAATTAACATTGCACATCAAAAAATCATTCTATGATGTAATAGCCTTTAAGATACACTCATAAATTAATATTTCAAACTGATCTATTAAAATCTACATCTAATACATGATAATAACACAACAACAAACCATTTAATTTGCACTGATGAAGAGAGAATAGTCTAAAACTAACTCCAAAATTAACTACAAATTAATCATAATTTATTTATAAAAGGAATAATAAAAATTACATTAATAATAAGGTCTTATTATTAATCTACCAGGCTAAATGAAATAATTCCTTTTCTTATGCTAGTTTAGTGTTAGTGACTATATTTTCACAAAATTAACAATATACGTAATACAATTTAAATTAAATTTAATAATCTAAAATTTTAACATTAAATTAAAAACACATTTTAAAAAAAAAAACTTTTCTTCAAACAACTAAAAAAACATTAAATAAAAATATGAGTTGGGGGGGGGGGGGGGGGGGGGGCCCCCCNGGGGCACGCCCCTTCCTCTCACTCTACCTATGGTTGCACTGGCACATGCTACCTCAGTACTCGTGCTACTTTCAAGAGTTGTGTGGTCGAGCGGCCAACACTGCTGCCTCCGACAGTCATGCTATCCTCGACAGCTGAGCTGTGGGGTTGGTTAGGGTAAACCCCACCAACGAAAAAAAGTAAATTTTTTAAAGTTTTTTTTGGGTACTTTTAATTTTTTTTGTTTATTTTTTTATTTTTAATAACTAAAAGAAAGACACTATAAATATATAATTTTTCTCTCTACTATTTTTTTTCCTTGTATTTTTTTTGAATTAAAAAACCAACAAGCTCATATTTTTTAAATTCATTAATTTTTTAATATGTACATTGTTTAAGAAGAGGTACCAGAAATAATTGGAAACAAGTGCATGTATGAATGGATTGATTTGTTTATTGTATGAATTTTTTTTACTCTTAATCAAACAAAAAAATTTCAAAAACCCTAATAATCAAATAGGTACAAAACTTGTCATGGGCTTCCTACAATTTGGTTTTCACAACTATCTTAATAATAACCTGGTTTATTAATATTTCCAATAGATTCTAAATATGCTAGAAATCCATTTTCCATAGCATTGAAATGAAATCAATTTTAAACCTCAATAATCCAAGCACACCAGCATTATTCAAACACAGAGAAAATACAATTTTCAAAATCTTAGAAAATTTGCAAGGAGGTTTTCATACCCTACCTAGAATTCTCTAACAAACTTGAACGATGATGCCCTAAAACATAGATTCACCGAATCCTCCGAGATCGAACCCAGGAATTCACTGACAAACTTGAATGATGGTGCTCTGAAACGGAGATTCCCCAAACCCTTCGACCTTAAATTTTGCAACCCAACTAGAGTTACAATAACATGCAAATATTGATTCTAGAAATCTTCCCCAAGCCTTCAAAACAATGCACATTTCACCAAAATTTATAAAAATTCTCCAAACTCTAAATTCTTCCAAAAAACATGTGTGTGTGTCTATGTGTGTAACTCTAATGAAATGAATAGATACCTAATAAGGAGCAAAGAAAAGAAAAATCTAATCTTCAAAAATCAGAAGTTAACTCATCTTTAAGTTCTATTTTCTTTTTCTTTTTGAGAGAACAAAAAAAACATAATTAAATAAATACAACTTCCTTTAATTGTACACTCATATTTTAATATTTCCTTTTTTTTTCTTTTTTTCTTTTTTTAAGTTGTAGATAATTTAAAATTCGCAATTTCAATCAATTTAAATGCATAAGAAAACTAGATAAATATTAAATATTTACATAAATAAAAAATAGATTTATTGACTCAAAATTGAATTAAATATTCAATTTAAATTTATTATTTCAAAATTCAATTTTGAACTAATTCCTTAATTCAAATATAGGTATTTAATTAGTCATATTAATTAAATACTCTACATTTAAATATTCAATTATTCTAACCAAGCATGAATATATTTAATTTTTGACAATTAATTAGTCCAAGAAATCAAATAACAACACCCATACAAATGAGAACCAAAATGCAACACAAACATGTTGACTAGGAGGTAATCTCAAATTCACATCCCTTGGAAGAATTTTGGTAGGGTAGACAAACTGATTTGTGTCCAACCATAGTACAAAGTAGGCTTAGGTTAGGGTATTGGGTCTGATTGTTAACTCCCCTCTTTACCATTTGATCCTTAATCTAGGCACGCTCACTCCTACCAATTCATGGAAGACAATGCATTGTACCTACAAACTTGCCATAACAAGAACACACATGTACATCCAATATATAAAACATAGAAAATAATGAAAGGGATCAATCGAATGTGTGGATCTCACAATTCAAGTAACTATGTCTTTGTCCTCTCCCACACCAACACACTATATAAACTTTAATACATAAACTAACCATACACATGCAGTTATGGGGTAACTAGAAACTTATAAGCGATAATCATCATAAAACATAATCAAAATCTATCGTCTAACACATGATATAGAGTCACAAATGCATACATAATCAACTAACTAAGAAGGTAAATGCTCGCAATAGTGAATCCCAAAAGAGTCTGGCATAAACAACTGAAAGCAATATACTAAAAGAGTATGACACTAAAACTGAAAGAAAACTATGGGTGGGTATTACATCCACCCCCTAGGATTAGCCTTACTCCTGGAAGCCTTTAAAAAAATAGGGATATAAATCCTGTAATCTCATTGTGTCCTCCCAAGTCGCTAATGACTCATCATTTGGGTCCCATTGGACACTTGCCTACACAATGGTATGACCCCTGAGGGTTAAATTGTGTTGCTATAGAATACAAACGAAATCCAAATCTAGTTGCCCATCCTTTACCTGAAAGGCATTCCAATAAAGAACATGTACAATATCTTGTATATATCATCTAAGAATATAAACATGGAAAATAAGATGAACACAAGATAGGTAGGGTGGAAAAGAAATATGGTAAGCTATTGGCCCTATCCTCTCTAGGATCTCAAACAGCTCAACAAAATGAGGTTCCAACTTTGAACCCTTTCTATAATGGATTGGACTCTTCCACTGACGCACTCTCAAGAAAATTTTATCCCTAACTTTAAATTACATATCCACCCTATGAGCATCTGCATACTTCTTTTTTCTATCATGTGTAGTGATCAAATGCTCATGAATACATTGTACCTACTACATATTTCAAAGCATCTCTAGACCATAGAGAATATGGTCCTCCAATCTATCCCAACTCAAAGGCATACAAAATGGACAACCATAAAACACATGGAAAGGTGACATGCCAATAGAGCCATGATAACCATTATTATATGAAAACTCATCTAGGTACAAATTGTCATCTTAGTGAGTCTGTCTATCTATGACATACATCCTCAACATATCCTCTAGCACCTGATTGACCCGCTCTATTTGTTCATTGGTCTCAGGATGGTACATAAAAATAAAATTTAGTGTGGCACCGAGATCATGTTGTGATGAAGTAAAAAATGTAGAAGTGAACACAAGATCTTGATCTGAGATAATACTATGAGGAATACTATGTACTATCACTATGTCCTACATGAAGACCTTGGCTATGGAAGTCATTGTATAGGATGACCTCATATAAGAGAAATGTGCCACCTTTGTTAACTGATCAAAATTCACCATGATAGCATCATCTCTATGAGAATTCATAGGCAAACCAACTATAAAATTCATTGATATGATATCCCACTTCCAGGATGGAATGAGATTTGGCTCTAAAAGCCCCACTAGATGCTGATTTTATGCCTGAACCCTTTGAAATTCTAGGCACCTAGCCACAGAATTACTAATGTCATGCTTAATACCAAACCAATGATAGAGTTGCCAAAGGTCTGCGTGTATCTTCTTGACACTAGGATGTGCCAAATAAGGTGTATGATGAGCCTCACATAACACTAGTGTACATAAATTATCTCATGGTGGTATGTATATCTGACTTCAGTGATGAAACTAATGATTTGACTCAAAAACAAAACCAAATATCTACCCTACAAGGGGCTCTCTGACTCAATATTTTCCATCACCTCCTGATACCATGTATCTCTAAGAAGTTCTTGGATTTTTCTACTCCACAAATCCACACTAAGATTAAAAAATAAAATAACCTTCCTCTTATGACTCTAAGCATCTGCCACTACATTCTCCTTACCCTGAATGTAAATGATATCAAAATCATACTCACAAAGAAATTCCATGCACCTTCTCTATCTAGCATTCAGATTAGGTTTGGTAAAGATTTACTGTAGACTGATATGATCACTATGAAGCTCAAATTGATCCCCTAACACAAAATGTTTCCATCGGAGTAATGCATGAATCCCTATTGGTAACTCAAGATCATGCGTAGGGTAGTTTAGCTCTTGATCCTTGAGTTTGCGAGACTCATAAGAAATCACTTGTCCTTCTTGCATAAGGACTACTCCAATTTGATCCAAGGAAGCATCAGTACAAATCATGAAGTCACCTACTGGATCAGGTAGTGCTAAGATAGGTTCACTATTCAAACACCTCTTGAGGTTCTGAAAAGCCTATTCACACTTCTTTGACCAAACAAACTTCTCCCCTTTCCTCTGAAGAGAAGTGATAGGATAAGATACTCAAGAAAAGTCCTTGTCAAACCTAAGGTAAAATCCACCTAGACCCATGAAACTATGGATCTCAGACACATTAGTAGGTGCTGGCCATTCCACAATTGCATGTATCTTCAAAGGATCTACTGAGATACCTTAACCATAAATCACATGGCTTAGTTATTGTACCTCTAACAAGAAGATATCACACTTTTCCAAATTGGCATACAACTGATTGTTTGTTGGGCACTACAAAACCTATCATAGATGCCCTTCATGATCTTCTATGGATTTAGAATATATCAATATATCATTAAAAAAGACAAGAACAAAGTGATCTAGATAATTATGAAATACTCCATTCATCAGGCACATAAAAATGATGGAGCATTCGTCAAACCAAATGATACCATTGTGAACTAATAGTACCCATAGCGAGTACAAAATTTTGTCTTGTGGATATCTGCATCCTAGATATGAAACTAGTGATACCCAAATTTTAGGTTGATCTTTGAGGACACCTAGGCTCCCTTAATCTTATCAAAGAGATCATCAATCCTTGGTAAAGGATACCAATTCTTGATTGTTACCTTGTTCAACTATATGTATTCAATCCAAAAACATAAGGATCCATCCTTCTTTTTAACAAATAGGACTGATGCTCCCCAAGGAGAAACACTAGGTCAAATACTTCCCTTTGCCAAAAATTCCTCCAAGTGAAGTTTCATCTCACTCAGTTCATGAGTATTCATCCTGTAGAGAGATCTAGAGATAGGTTATGATCCTAGAAGAAGCTCAATATGAAAATCTATGTCATGCTTAGGTGGCATCCCAATAATCTCACTTAGAAAGACATCTATAAACTCATACATAATAAGATGATTGAGAGTCATCCTCACTTTCTACTTCATCCACCTCATTTTCACGATACCAAAAACACATGGAAACCCCTTGGCATAGTCCGCTTTAGTTTCATAGTGGATATCATATGAAGGGAAATGAGATGTTGAACTCCTCCAATCTCACAATATTTGCCAACATAATCCTTACACTGGATAATATTTCATCTATAATTGATGCTAGCACCATGAGATCCTAACCAATCCATTCATAAGAGAACTCCATATGATCCCAAAGGAATCATGAAGAACTCCTAGATTTAACTTGCACTCATAGACTACAGAGTTTGTGGCTACCTTAACACTTGAAGCCAATTCCACTTGCCAACCTATATCTTGCTTTGTAGCTACTAGCCTAAACTGCTCTACTATGAAAGGAGAAATGAAAGAATCTATAGCTCTAGAATCAAATAAAACAGAAGTAGAAATACCTCAAATAGCACCCAAACTCTATACCACTTTTCCCTATTGTTCTTCCTTATAGTGATCCACTACAATAAATACTTTGTAATAATGACCGACATCTCCAACTATAGGCTCAGAAGAAACTAGTCTCTTGATGTATCACTAGTCTTTCTTCTCCCTAACCTCCTCTAGGGTTTCCTAGGTCACCCTATTCACATACTAGGGTTCTTCCAATAACCCTATACTTATTAGGATTCTTATCACAAGATCCTAATCCTTTTCAACTAGTGAACACCAACATGTAGAACCAAAACACTCCATGCTTCTTCCTAGACCCCAAATGGTCTTTCTTCCTTCATTTTCCCAAAATGCTCCAACTGACCCACATTGATCAACAACCACTCCATAGAGAGAAATAGGGTTTCCAATATGTTACTAGGATCCTTTCCACCACCTGCAATCACACTTTTCATTGGAACCCTAATCGACTTCAAAGAAACAAAACAATTTCTTCCCAAATAGGGCTACAAGCAATTAGGCCTATCTAGGCTTTATTTCTACAATAACTCACAAAAAATGTTAACAAGTATGGAAAAAAATTTAGGATCCTGATACCCTTTATCAAGACACTAGATATTTTCTAGGTCTAGGGTTCTCAAGCTGTCCGTACAGCTCTGCCTATAATCAAGGCTAAAAATCAGGGTTTCATGGCTTTCAAAACCAATCTGAAAGAAACCTTGTTCTTGCTATAAAAAAAAATTCATCAAACCTTCCCATAAAAATTTGGAACTCATAACACATCACCCTAATCCTCACCAAGTTTTTATTGAAGCTATGAATGCTTTCAATCCACCAAACTAGCTCTGCAACTACTAGTGATCCCTAGCCATGCCTCATTGGCTTGCCGAGGGCATCACCTTGAAAATGGATACCATACTTTCCAGGGCCCCTCCTACACTATACACAATTTACATGGAGTCACCTTCCATAATCCAAGAGCCCATGCAAGTGCCCTTGTGGAAAATGGATCTACGACCCCATTTGTTCATAGTGCTCAATTCAGGACAAAAATAGTGCAGGAAACAAAAGATTTTATAAAAGAAACTAAAACTATTGAATCTAAAAAAATACCACCACAAGAAGTCTTAATACAATCTACATTACCAAAAAAAATCTTACAAAAGTTGATTCAATCCATTAAACTATCGGATCTTCACAAAACACACAAACTGTCATTGTTTTTGCAATACACAGTCTGTACACAATATGACTTCAACTTTCCAACCCTTCCAAAATCTCAAGGATCACCTTATGTAGTTTTCCAAGGAACTAAAAAATTGGTTTCAGATAGTTATGGAACTAATTACATCGAATTTGCATTCTTGCAACAAATGTTGTCAATGTTGTCAATGACAACATTGACAACTTTTACAGCTTTTGGGATAAGCTATCCAAACTTGGTCCAACCTTGTCCAAAATTGTCCAACCCACTAGTTAGGGTTTAATAACATACAATAGAGAATCTAGTCCCTTTTTTGACTCATTTGGCATCAAAATACCAAAAACACCCTATTGGACCTAAATGGACACAAAAGTCCCTAAGGACCTATTAAGGTATCCTATCCTCTACTAACACATTACTCAAACAAAATAAGACCTACATGTCCTCTTATTATCCTAGTGGTCTGGATAGAACCGCTACAAGCCAAAAAATCAAAGAATCCCTATGTTACATTGCATCTTCTATCCTACCTAGGTGCCCCTTCACCATACTCCCCCAAAAAGGAAAAGCTATGTCACGCTCATGGACAGTAGATCCTCTAAAATGCCCACCTTCTTGAAGTCTTCCTCTGCAATCCATGAGGCCTTTGACTCTGGTCTATCCTTCCATTGAATTATGTTTTCCATGTAAACTTTATGCCTTTTAGTCTTCTTAACCTGGGAGTCTAGCACTTTGTCAGCTACCATCTATGGTTTATATGACAATACAATAGCCTCAACATCCTCACTAATTCCTTGACTTCCCTAACTGATCTCATCTACCTTCCCTCTGAACTAGATTAAGTCTTGCACAATGAACAGTGGAGATATGCTCAATGCTAATGGTAAATCAATCTTATAGGCATTAGCCCCATTTTTGGCCAAGATTTTGCAAGGTCCCACCATTTTAATCTAAATCTTGGTAGGGAAACCCTTCTATACCCTTCATTTGTTCAAGTGAACCATTACATAATCCCCCACCTCAAACTCAACTTTTCTCCTCTTTTCATCCACCTTAAACTTCAACTTTTGTTGACCGTCTTGGATTTTCTTCTTTAATTGCTCTTGGTGTTAGAATGATTTTAGAACAACTGAGGGGAAGGGTGACTCAGTTATCCTTAGGTCTAGATGTAGCAAATAAAACTTTTTTGTATTTCAGATCTACTCGGTAGCTATAGCATATGTCAACAACTTTAATCATGCAGTTTACTGTCTAATGTAATTAACTTGTAGGAACATAACAGTAAACAAAACCATAAGAATTCACACAAGTTGACACAAGTATTTAATGTGGAAAACCAATATGGGAAAAACCACCAGTAACATGCTACCAAGTTTTCACTCTTCTGAAGTGAGCTCTATGAGGAGCCAACCCTGTTAAAGGTTACAATAACACACTGTTAGGTGTGACCTGGTTAAAGGATTTAATCACCCTATTAGGAGTGGCCTTGTTAGAGGACTTATAAAATTCCACCTGAATGTCACCTTGTTAGAGGATTTATACAAATGAGTGTTAGGTCAACCTTATTAAAGGATTTTAACTGATACAATGGTTAGAAAGTAATCAACAGTTGTGATCTGATACATACAACTTACTTTGTAAATTTAGATCCAATTACAGCTCTAATGTTAACTTACTAGATAGCCTGCATTGTCATTTCAACCTCCTGATCTGCTTGGAAATCCTTCAAGCAATCACACATGCAACTCTCTGCTTTTGTATTCAGCCTTCTCTACTAGATCATGCCAAATAGTAAATCAACTATGCAATCCTCTTGCATACACACATGTACTTCCACATTTAGTAGCACACTAAGCATCCTAAATGAATAACCCCTAAGGTTATCATATACCTCTCTATCTAGGTTAGATAAATCTTTTGCCGTTTAAACAAGATTGTAGATCTTAGGTTAGGTCAGATCCAACAGATCATTCCATAATTTACATTACATTTACTTCTCCAAAGTAGTCTCTAATTAAATCTTGAAACCATGCATTTATTATGGTTACCCATACATTAAATGATGTGGATCAATCTTTAATTGACATTACATATCCCATTAAAATTAACTAAGTCGGCCAGAGATCTCAAATCTTATCATTAATCCAATTACTGTAAGTTGGCCAACATCACTGTTTTCACTTGGCAATTTCACTTGTGCTCGGCATTGAACAACTTTTCTTGTCACAAACAACTTTTCTCAGCACAAGCAACTTTTTCTCAGCACATGCAACTTCGGCACAAGACAAACTTTGCTTGGCACATAACAGCCAGAAAAACTATCTTTGAAACATAAACTAATTACTTTGCTAGAGTGCCAACTGATCAAGTACCCTTTTATTTTCCTTAACTCAACCATTCACTTGGTCTTCTTGTTAAATCTTCTTCATCAATAGTAGATATGGTACTCAAACAGATAACAATAGTCTCACTAGTTAAGGTTTAACAGCAATGACAAACTAACAATTACTTGCATTGTCACTTTCCAACAATCTCCCTCTTTGGCATTGATGGCAACACAAAATATAAAAACAATGATTTAACAAGCATAGTTACCATACAATCCAAAAAATCACCTGTGTTCCTTGATATGAATGAATCTTCATTAATGTCTTTAGCTTCATTTTGATTCTTATCTGTAAAACAATTTTCCCTCTATGTCTATAATCACACTATAATCATCTGTGTCTAAACATCTGTAGACTCCGTCTGAGTAGATAATCACTTAAATGTTTTCAATAGTAACTTTTGCCTCTTTATAGTGCTTCCTTTATGTAATCTCTCCCTCTTGGTAATCTCTCCCTCTAGGCAATCTTAGGCAATCTCTCCCTCTTTGACAACAATGCCAAAGACATCAATATCATTATCATGTAGATCTTGAGTATCATGTTGATCCTGTCATCTTGATTATGACTGATATTATTTTTTGTCCTTGTCCAACTTCACAACTTTAGTCAACATCCTAAAGTGTGACTAATTGTTCATCAATGTATCAAGTATTTTGAGTCTAATATTTGATGCAACAGTACCATACAGAACTTAATTAGCCTCAGTTAGGGGAATCACCCCTATTTTACCTTGTAGATACTAATGAGCATCCTTGAGTAGTGCTTTTTTGAATATGTCTGCTATTTGTTCTTTAGTGTTCACATAATCCAATCTCACTTCTTTATTCTGAACTAGCTCGCTCAAGTAATGATAGTTGATAGCTATATGCTTTGTCTTTGAGTGCATAACAAGATTTTTAGAAATATTAGGCACTTGTGTTATCAAAATATATGACAACTGGATCAGTGATTTATTCCTTCATACCTTTCAGTAGTATCTTCAACCACACAATGTTAGAATAGTTGACTGCTACTGCCACATACTCAGCTTTAGCTGTAGATTGTGAGGTGTAGTTCTATTTCTTTCTTGTCCAGGAGATCAATATTTTACCTAAAATAAATGCTCCACCAGTAGTTCTTTTCTTTTCATCAACATTTCCAACCCAATAAGAGTTAGTGTAAAATCTAAGTTCAAAATTGTCATTCTTTTTGTAGTATAAACCATAGTCATTAGTTCCTTTAAATTATCTTAGAATCCTTTTTACTTCCATCATGTGAGTTTCCTTGGAGTTAGCAAAAAACCTTGCAACAATTCCAATAGCTAGGGCAATGTCAGGTCTACTGTGTACAACATATTGTAGTTTTCCAATCATTGATATGTAGAGTGTTTGGTTCACTTCTTTTGTGTCATCATCTTTTGTCAGCTTCTGTCTAGTAGCCATGGGTGTACTCACTGGTTTGGACTCTTCCATTCCAAAAGTTTTTAGTATCTCTTTGATATATTTAGATTGAGTGATATAGATACCATTCTTCATTTGATAAATTTGTAAGCCAACAAAGAATTTTATTTCACCAAACATAGACATCTCAAACTTAGTTTGCATCTCTATTGCAAATTTCTAGCATAACACATCTTGTCCACTAAATATGATGTCATCTACAAAAATTTCAGCTAATAATGTACCTTTGCTTTGCTCTGTCTTGAAGTACAGGTTGTTGTTGTGATTGGTTCTTGCAAATCCAATCTTGATCAGATAATTGTGCAATCTCTCATACCATGCTCTTGGTGCTTGCTTGAGTCCATATAATTCTTTGTGCAATCTAAAAACCATATTCCTTTTGTTTGGGTCAACAAAACCACCAGCTTGCTCAATATACACTTCTTCTTCCAAGATACCATTGAGAAATGCAGATTTCACATCTATTTGATAATCTTTGAATCCTTTATAGGATGCATATGCAAGTAAGGTTTTGACTCCTTCCAATCTTGCAACTGGGGTGAATGTTTCACCATAGTCAATTCCTTCCTCCTGTGCATAACCCTTGCATACCAGTCTAGCTTTGTTTCTTGTCACATCT
>MU223804.1:1651993-1671823 GCA_018584345.1 Thuja plicata | reverse complement strand
AAGTAGGAACTTGTTGATATCTGTCTCAGCTTTGAATGCCTCATCCAATATTAAATTAAATCCATCTATATCAACCTCAGTTCTCAAAAGAAAAGCCTCTTCACTAGGAATCTTGGTGTCAAACTCACTCCTCCAGGCATCTATAGCCTTTACCTGGTCATCATCTCCCTTTAAGGTAGGAATAAACCTATTGAAATCAGCTGAAAAGAGACTCAATTTTGCCTCTATTTGGTTGAATTTTCCTTTGAAGAATGAGAGTGCAATGTTTATTCTTTTGATCTCATCTTCCACCTCCGTGACTATTGGAGGAAAATCTTCCCTTATGGACTACAAAGATGACAATTTTTCAAATAAACTTGCCCTGGCAGACCACTTTGTGAAGTAAGGGTTTAGAACTACAAGCTACCTCAATACCTCAGCATGCAATATAGGCAACTTATTATATGTATTAATTACAACATCAGCTTTGTCTTTTAGGATCTCAATCCTATGTTGTAATATGCCTTTTAATGCCTTCAAGGCTATTGCATTTCCTTTTTCATTATCCACCTTTTTTTCAATAGCCTCTTCTGACCTAGGCTTGTCTTCAATCTACATAGGTGGTGGTTGTGCAGGCAAATACACTACCTCAGGCTTCACTTCCAATTCATCTGATAATGTCTTTATCAGTTGATCCCTCTAGTATAGTTGTATATGGAACATGTCTCTGTCTTTAGATAGTTCACTTGTTTCTTCCAACAGAGTAGTATACCTCTCAGACAATTGCTTTGTCTTATCCTCATTGAATTGGGCCCAGTGTGTCATAATTTGAGAAATTTCTAGGTCCCCTGTATTCTGGACTGACCACACCATCTGATTCCCCACCATATTCTCTTGAATGTTTACTAATTGGGGCTTCTGGTCCTTAGGGCTCAAAATCCACATGGCAAAGGCCTGAGACTTTGGGTTATACCCAAATCCTTTGATAATTTCTCCTACTTGGACTTCACTAACCATTTTAAGGTCAGGCTGCTTTCTAATTTGATCTATGATGAATGCAGATGCCAAATCCCAACCTTCAGCCAATAAGATTCCACTTCCCAGTACCATCTTCCTGGCATCCTCAGGAGATATGTCCTCACTTTCAGGATCATAATTTTGCAGGGCCACCAGAGCTTCATTGGTAATTGTCTCTTTTCCATCCATAGTTAATTGAGACTTTATTTGCTCTATTTTGTGCCACCTGAGGAAGTCCCTAAATTCCTCTGTCTTTACAAAGTTGTCATCGTCTAGGAATTTTTGTTGATGATGCAATCTTTCATCAACACAGCCTCTGAGTGGTATCTCAACCTCATCTTCTAGGTTAGGCCTTTGCTTCTTGCCTTCCCTGATTGCTTTTCTTAGGTTATGATCATATAACCTGGTGCCCGGCACTAAGGCCTTAGCCTTATCCTTTTTCTTACTTTGGCCCTCCTCTGAAGGCTGTCTTAATTCCAACTTCTGCCTTTTTGCAGCTAGTTCTTCCACATCATTTGGCTGAGTAGCAACTGTTACATCTATGATATGTTGTTCTGCTCCCTATAACTATGGTATTTCAGCCATTTCTTGTTTTAGGGCTTGTTGTGGTGGAGGAAGCACATGAGGACATGCATAATCACTATCATCATCACTCTCCTCTTCTGATTCTGAGTGTTCAGGTGATTGAGCACCTTTCTTATCCAAGACTGTATCCAATTGTTCTACTAGTACATAGTAGTTGTCTATCATAGCTTTAATCCTATCAAAATAGGAGAGATCAGGGTAAAAACCCCCAAATGACAATCCATTTCTTTTTATTTGTGTCTGCAGCTTCAACAGCTCCTGGATTCTTAGTGTTCTCATATGAATGTCATCTTCATCCATGAGATTTCTCATTGAGTCTTCTTCTATGCATTCACAATGTATATTATTATTAGGGATAGTAGGAGTATATAACTTCCTAACCCCTGCCATGAAGCCTTCTGGGTCAATATACCTATAAGGGGCTGCCCCCATTCTGTATTTCTCCAACCATTGATCCACTTCATCTATGGCATTCTTACCAATTGTAAAATTTGCAATATTGAACTGCCTAGGGGTTATAGTCCCCTTTTTTATGTGGTGAAAAGTGCTCATTGTCAGTTAGTATCAGCTGCCAAATGAATTCCATAGCAGCAAGTCTCAAAGGAACATGATAAGGCAACAAATGGGGTGGATGAATACACCCATATACTCTGATTATGGTGAAATTCTCCTCCAAGAAGAAATCACCCTAGTTATGGTTTTCAGACCAGTTTTCTTTGTAATTGCAAGGCCTAAGCAATTGGATGATCTTCAATGGGACTCTAGTCCTACTTGTCCCCAAACTTTGTACAATTGGATACACCATCCAATTCTGGAATGCACAATAGTCACATTCTCTAGAAGTATAGTTCCAAACCCTAACCCAGAACTGGATAGGATTTGGTTGTGCCTGATAGAATCTTTGAGGAGACAAATTATGTGTATCCATGATTACAAAATTGAAATATAAGAGAAGGTGCATCAAGACTGAATAATGCAAGAATTTAGCCTCCTTCTCCTTAGGGTTTTTTAATTTCTTATGCATTGCAACAAAACCCTCGTGCATTTCATCAATTATATGCTGAATGTAATCATAACTGGTTCTTGAATGCACTTCTTGCAGGTCTAATACCATCATTAAGATGTCAGAACTGATTCTCTCTGCATCTCCATCAATCCCTAGCACTCTACATAGGGCATATGCATTATACTTGATGTAGAAGTGCAGGTCCTTGTAATAATATGGATAGGGCTCAACCATAGGACCTAAGTAATTTTTTAGTTCTTTCAATATATGCTTCTACAACAAGCCTTTTGCAATACCAGGCTTAGAACTGTATCTCTTTTCCTGCCTTGTCATGTCAATTTTTGTAGACATGGTGCTGAATAAGCCAAAGGCTTGCATAAATGAGTTTATGTTCAAGATTAACAAGGCAGTGCCATCATCCCTTTTGATGGTCTTTGTGAGGGAATCATAGTGATTTTCTAGGTCAAGAAATAGGTCTACATCTAAGAAAACATAAGGAACAAGCAACCTAGCCAGACCACATGTCCAAGGGTTTGAAACAGGGATGGGCTTATCAGAATTCTTATAAAAGTATGTGAAAAAAGAGTAACCTGTTGTGCCCGGGGTCACAGCATCTCGAATGTTTTTGTACTCGTCCAGGAGGACACTAGCATCGGCCTTCTTATTTTGTGTTGAACCTAGCAGAAGATGGAGAAACTCATTAGAGTAACTCAGCTTTCCTTTCTGTTCCTCTCCACTGCCTCCACTTGTTGAAGCGACGCTCACAGCTCTGCTCATATCTGCAACACCTTGAACCTTCTTTTCTCTTACCGATATTAAAACAAATCTAATCTTCAAATATCAGCTATTTGTTCTGAGCACAATCTTCTGCAATTTTAGAAATCTCTGATCACTTTTGATACACTGTAAACTGCTCAAAATATCACTTTCCTGAAAATCAGCAACTTGGATTTGAAAACTTGAAAGCACGGTGAAAGAGAATGAATGCACCATCAACTCCTTATAGCCGTCATTCAGAGTACACAGCTCATAATTCAGAAACATCAGTTCTGCCATTAATTTGCCATGCCGTGAACTTTGAAAAACCTAGCCGTAGTTGCTGAAGTTGACAGGAAATCAAATTTTCAAATATGAATCCTCAGAGAAATCATAAAATGTTTAAGAGAGCTGATATGTCACCTTCTGATTTGTTATCTGTCATACATCTCAGCTACCCTTTTTGCACTGTGATCAAAATACGGGCCTGTGAGTGGTTGCCGAGCGATTTACTCTGTCACATCAAGAAACTGCCGCCATTTTTCAGATTTTGTGATCAGGCGACCACGTGACTGCATTAAGTCTCTTTTTCGCAGGCCTCTGTCTTTAACCATGGTTCCATCTCAAGACTTGGTGACAATGTACTTTCTTAACATTGGCTGACCCAAGTTACAATCTGGCAATCAGGTGACAAAATTGAAATCATAGTCGCGTGGAGTTAAGACTAACTCATCTTTCTTTTCGAGACCTCGTGACTAGCTGTTACTACTAACCTTCACAGTTGTCTCCTTGTCGCTGAGTTTTTAATTTCCGTTTCAAGATTATGCGACAACCTTTAGTCGCCCAGTCGGGAGATATATTCAACTTTACCTTAACAGGTTGCAAGCGCCCTTTCTTTTCTTCTTATGACTTTGTGACTTACCCTAATCACCAAGTCGGAAGGACTTTTTCCCTGGGGCACTTTTCTTTCTAGACATCGCGACTGCCATTGGATCTTCTTCTTCTTTCATCTGACGGCTGGCGCTTAATCGCTATATGTTCCTTACATACCCTTAAATTATTCCCAGACACCGCGACTGAAGGGAAAGCACCTTAGTCTCGAAGTTGCATAATCCATTTTCTCCTTCTGCCGACCATGTGATTACCTGTTTACTTTATGACAGATGTCACTCAATCATTTGTCTTCTTACTGCATACTGGAAAACTGAAATATTTATCCTGTTCAGGCGACATCCTGACTACACTTCACTATAAACCACAGATGGTTAGTCGCGTAGTCTAAACTGAAATCTCTCAACCGCTGTTCTATTCTGAGACCACGCGACTGAAGGAAAAATTAACTGTTTTCTTTGGCATGATCTGGCGATAATGTGACATGAAGTAATCTCAAATTCTGAGAACCTTTTCATAACTGTGAGAAATCTTCCGCGATCACCCGACTAATAGTGGGTCCCATCTTTACAAAGCTTATAACATGAAGATCTTGCGACTACCTGAATGAAAGAGATCACTGATTCTCATAACACTAAAGGAATATTCTAATTCTGAATGAGACTACGTGACACAAGGAAAAAGAAAAGTCGGGAAAGCCAATGGAATATTCGCTGGGGGTAACGCGACGAGGTGACCTAACTAAAAACACATGCCTTAAGTGATTGAAAAAGGTAACTTTGAAACATAAGGCATGGCCTAGGGTTTAAAAATTCATCATTTAACACTTGGATAACTATGGTCTTTCAGGGTTTTTGCAATTTGGACAAGGTTTAGACATGAAAACCTAAAATTTGACAGAGGGAAAGACAAGGAACCAAGAGAACTAGAAAAAATAGGAAATACAACCAACACACCTTATTTAGTTTACCAAGGCACTAAAAAATTCATTTCAAAAATTTAAGGAACTAATTCCATTGAAGTTGCATTCTTGCAACAAATATTCTCAATGTTGTCAATGACAACATTGACAACTTTTATAACTTTTTGGATAAGCTATCCAAACTTGGTCTAACCTTGTCCAAACTTGTCCAAACCACTAGTTAGGGTGTAATAACATATAATAGGGCCTCTACTGCCTTTTTTTGACTCATTCAGCATAAAAAACCAAAAAAACCCTATTGGACCTAAATAGACACAAAAGTCCCTAAGGGCCTATTAAGGTATCCTATCCTCTACTAACACATTACTCAAACAAAATAGGACCTACATGTCCTCTTATTATCCAAGTGTTTTGGCTAGAACCACTAAAAGCCAAAACATCAAAGAAGCCCTAGGTTACATTGCATCTTCTAGCCCACCTAGGTGCTCTTGCACCATCTCTATCTAGAAAACTAAGGTGTACGTTGATTGCAGTTGGCTGCAATGTGACCAAATTGACCACATGAGAAGAAACTAGTAAATCTTCCTTCACCTCATGATACCGAGTATCTCTAGGGATTTCTTGTAGTATTCTAGTTCATAAATCTATGCTAAGAGAATAATCTGAAATAGACTTCCTTTTATGACTCAAAGTATATGCCACTGCATTCTCCTTACCCTGAATATACTTGATCTCAAAATCATACTCATAAAGAAATTACATGGACCTTCTCTATCTAGAATTTAGATTAGGTATGGTAAAGATGTACTATAGACTGCAATGATCACTGTGAAACTCAAATTGATGCCCTAACAGAAAATGTCTCCATCAGACTAATGCATGAACCTCTACTACTAACTCAAGATCATGCATAGGGTAGTTCAGCTCATGATCCTTGATTTTGTGAGACTCATAAGAAATCACTTGTCCTTCTTGCATAAGAACTACTCCAATTCCGTTGAAGGAAGCATCAATACAAACCATGAAGTCACCTAATAGATCGGGTAGTGCTAAGATAGGAGCACAAGTCAAACACCTCTTGAGGTTCTGAAAACCCTCTTCACACTTCTTTGACCAAAAAAACTTCTTCCCTTTCCTCTAAAGAGAAGTGATAGGATAAGAAAAATTAGAGAAGTCCTTAACAAGCCTGTTGTAATATGCACCTAGACCCATGAAACTATGGATCTCAGAAACATTAGTAAGTGCTAGCCATTCCACAATTGCCTATATCTTTGAAGGATTTACTAAGATACCTTCACAAGAAATCACATGGCCTAGGTATTATACCTCTGATAAGAATAAATCACACTTTCCCAAATTGGCATACAACTGATTGTCCCTTTGGCACTACAAAATGTGTCATAGATTCCCTTCATGCTCTTCTATGGATTTAGAATATATCAATATATAATTCAAGAAGAAAAGAACAAACTGATCTAGATAATTATGAAATACTCCATTCATCAGGCACATGGAAACTGATGAATCATTCGTTAAACCAAATGATACCATTGCAAACTCATATTTCCTATAGAAAATACAAAATTTAGTCTTGTGGATATGTGCATCATGGATACAAAACTGGTGATACCCTAATTTGAGTATGATCTTAGAGAACACCTAGGATCCCTCAATTTGATAAAAGAGATCATCAATCATTGGCAAAGGATACCTATTCTTGAGCATTACCTTTTTCAAATGTTTGTAGTCAATGCACAAGCATAAGGATTCATCCTTCTTTTTAACAAAGAGGACTGGTGCTCCCCAAGGAGAAACACTAGGTCAAATTCTTCCCTTTGCCAACAATTCCTCTAACTGAAGTTTCAGCTCACTTAGTTTGTCTGTAGTCATCTGGTAAGGAGCTCAAGAGATAGGTTCTTCTCCTAGAAAAATCTCAATATGAAAATCTATGTCATGCTTAAGTGGCATCCCTAGAATCTCACTCAAAAAGAAATCTATAAACTCCTACATAATAGGATGGTTGAGAGTCTTGTCATCACTTTCCACCTAATCCATCTCATTTAGAGATACAACAAACACCTAGAAACCCTTTTGCATACACCTCTTAAGTTTCATAGCAGATATCATATGAAGGGAAATGAGATGTTGAACTCCCACAATCTCATAATATTTTCCAACATCATCCTTACAATGGATAGTCTTCTCTCTACAACTGATGCCAGTACCATGAGATTGTAACAAATCCATTCCTATGATAATTCCATATGATCCCAAAGGAATCACATGAAGGAAAACTGAGGTAATGAATTATCCTATATTCAAATTGCACTCACAGACTACAAAATTATGACTACCTTAGCACCAGAAGCCAATTCCACTTGCCAACCTATATCTTGCTTTGTAGCTAGTAGCCCACACCTCTCTACTAATAAAGGAGAAATGAGAGAAGTTTTAGCTCCAAAATCAAATAAAATAAAATTAGAAATACTTCGAATAGAACTAGAACTATCTACAACTTTTCCCTAGTGTTTTTCCTGATAGTGATCCACTACAAAAAAAACTCTGTGAGACCGACCAACATCTCCATCTATAGGCTGAGAGGAAGGTTTTCACTGTCCAAAAAAATGAGGTATACACTGAGTGAATTTGAGCACAATGTGACCAAATTAACCATATGAGAAGAAACCAGTACCTCTTACATAGCCTCTACTAGCAGAAGGTGCACTAGAATTCTTATAACTCCCTCTGCTAACACTCTACTATGCAATCTACACAAGATGACTAGACTGATTATGCCTAATGTGATGGCCATTGTGGAAGTTCATAGAGTAATAATGGCTTCCCTAACTAGGTGGAGTTGACCCCTTCTATTTCTGGTTTTGATTGTTGTTGAATAATCTAGGGGGTTTCTTGAAGTTCCCATTCCCCTGAGACTAATTACATCAAACTCCTGAAACAACTACACCTCTTGTCTGAGCACTCAACTAACCACCATGACCAAGAGATAGATTCTCCTCCACAATAATAGCTTTGATGACCACATCCCTTAGGATAGTAGGCTCAAAGAGCTTAACTCCCCTAATGATGCATGCATTAAGACCTCTAATGAAGTGCTGAATCATGAGAGATGAATCCTGCCCAAACCCAGCATACTGCTTGAGCTCAAAGAAATGATTCTCATACTCCACTACTGACATAGTTGACTGTCATAGGTTATGAAATTCATCTTCTTGTTGATACTACTACTGATCTAATAGGAAGCACTCTCGGAATTTATCAAGGACTAACTCCCAGGTGACAGTATACATGTGGAGTCCCAACTTCTCTTCCTTGATATTCCACCAAAATGCTACAAAATGAGAGAGTTTCATAATCGCATATATGGCCTTACTATTATTACTAAAGGGTTACATAGAAAAACATATCTCTAAGGAAATAAGCTAAGTCTCTTCCTATGATCCTAAACATTTCCCATCAAAGGGAGTAGCTTGTGATCTTATAAGATCTCTCATATGGTTCACCGCTACAGTATCAAGATCAACTACAAAATTCCTCCTTACAGGACTCTTGTATTTCTCCCTCACCCTCTCCTCTATCCAAGAGTAATGAGAGACATCTTACCCCACTCTACCCTGATCAGGACCTGGATGATTCATAATTGCCTGCAACAACTGCCTGGTGCATGGCTCTTAAGACTCAATCAGATGTTGATCCCTCTACTCATCTCTACTCTGCTGATGAACACTCTCTTGTCTAACACTACCATTTCTATGACTACCAAGGCTATGATTCCTACCTTTTCTATGACTACCAGCTTGGCCTCTACCTTATCCCCTAACATCTCTAGTCTCAGCAAGCATGATTCCTTAAGAAACTAGAGAACTATACAACAATTCACAACATAACTAAAATAAAGACAAAGATAATAATGATTCACAAAGAAATGATCTGAAAAATAAACAAGGTTTTATGTCTATGTTTGGTTTCAATTTTAAGCTATGAGACACCTAATGAGTGTACATTACCCAGTTTTCTAGTGTAGAAACATGGGCTCTGATACCAGATGTAACACCCCACCAAGGAACCGAAGAGGAATTAACCTAAATATGATACTATGTTTGCAAAATTTTATTTTTTAAAGTTTACAAAAAATAACATACAACAAAGAGGAAGCAATCACCATTTACTCAAATGAACAAATACAAGCATATATTACAATAATTAAGGGTTCCATTGTGTAGAATTATGTAAGACCAAAACTCAACAAGATATCCATAACAAAAGATTGTCCTTGATAAATATATTATATAATAAATATCAATGAAATAATTACAAGATTACAATTGATACCATAATGTATAGATCAAACCTACAACCTCTGCATATGTCATGGGTTATGTGGTAATCACTTAATACATTAATATTAGAGTTATCTAGATCAAGTATCACATGCAATACGATCAATAATTATACAATATGGAAATGATAAAATCAAAACCTCCAAAAAAAAGAAAGAAAAGTATAACTAAATACAAAACATCCAGCATTGGAAAATGAGCATTGAGACCCAAAATGGTAAAGAATCACTACCACCCATTGATGTGGAACTATAAAATTCCACCCCACCATGTTGAGGAGATAACAATAGGCCCCACTCAAATAACATAACAAGAATCCAAGATCATCTAAGCAAGGGGATCTTGAAACTTCACTAACTCAAGGTGTCATAATCATACAAGGTGTACACACTAATCAAGAGGCAGCCAACACACATAGGAAACCTATAGTGTGTATAGGAAGGTATCATCATATACATCTAACCCTTAAGTCTCATCTTGGTAGTCTCTCTAGACCCTGGGACTTAAGTTACCATATATAATATCAATGACTCCTCAACTAGACAAAGCCATTAAATATGTCAGAACCATACCTCCCAAGGAAGAAAGCATAATCTCATCCTCCATCTTAGCCTATACAAGCACTCAAGTATGGGTGAGGTATCATATCTTATTAATTCATTTAAACCCCCAACTATGTTTTATGTTAGCACATGATTGATAAAACATACAATAAGTGATCCTAGCTGCCACTTGTGGGCCCTGACACTTATTGCAAGCCACCCTCTACTAGAAAAATAGATAACATACCCTAGGTTCAGTGATAACACATTGATCCTAAAAGATATATATATAAAGATAACCCCAAAATCTAGTTCCTCTCAAACATCAGGAACGATCGAACATAACATAAATGATGAGTAATCAAAACCATCAAAATTTAGGGTTCAAGGGTGGGCATATAGATCAAATCAGAACCATAATTAGGATAGGACATTGAATTTCCATCCCAAAGCCTATGTACTTTCCCTAGGTTCATTCTACTTCCTAAAATAAACATTCATAAAAGCATAATTCTACACTTAAGGAATAACACTAATGCATCACAAAGAATTTACAAAAATTAACATTGAACATCACAAAGTCATTCAATGAAATAATTGACGCAAGGAGGATTAGTAGGTGGGGACTGAGGCTCACCCAACTACCAAACCAGCTTGCAGACATAATACAGAAGCCAAACAACATAGTGAGAGAAGAAAACAGAAGGATCCCTTATATGAACTTGATCAAAATCATTACATGTCGGGCTGTAAGGCCTTCCCAATTTTGGCCATATATTCATTTAATTACAATAATATTTTCATACAATAGAGATCAAGGACCTTCGATCTTGATATCTAAACATTTTATTTCTTGCTCTAAGATTGATACCTAAATTAAGAACATACAACCAAATATATACAAAAGTCCACCACAAGAGGTCGACACTTAAATCCATAAGGGAGACCTAGATTTAAGTCCACACAAATCCCAATGAGAGATCCCAAATCAATTAATCCATCAGAAATAACTAAAGAAGTTAGCCAACGATCCAACTCCCAAAATAAGCATCTCAGGCAGATGAACACCAAAAATCAGCAACCGTCAGTAAAGCATACCCAAGCATCAAAAAAATCTATTAGTAAGGACATCACCAAAACCTAGTGGTAAAACATGAACAAAAAAAATAAAAAATCCCAAGCAAGAGAACCTGAGTGATAGAGACAAGGATGCCTAAACAATAGAACCCGAGCGACAGAGAACAAACTAAAGAACTGAAGCAAACATCTTTTTTTTTGTTTTTGCAGGATTGCCAATGACCCAAGATGCTCCTGCATTAGACACCTAGGGTTACAAGAAATTATTTTCTAAATCATAAATCACCTAAAATGAATCCAACTTAGATTGAGAAATCTAAGATGAGTCCTCAATTGGTCTATTCTTCCACTTTACCAGATACTCCATGTATTCCTTTCCTCTTGTACTTCTACCAATTCTCTGTTTAAGAATCCTTTAAACTTCCTCTATCTGCTTCTTAGGATAATTCCTTGGTACTGTCACTTCTTCATTAGGTTCATGATATTCAGATAAGTCTAAAATTTTTAATATAGGTGATATAACCATGTCATCAGGTAATTCAACTTAAGCATTTTTATAGTCAAATTTTCTTAGTATTTTGCAAGGACCATATTTCTTCATCTCCAGTTTACCATATGTTCCAACAAGAAATCTTCCTTTCTTCAAATGAATGATTACAACATCACCAACTTCAAATGTTTTATGTCTCCTTGATCTGTCTGCATCATCCTTGTATTTCTGATTACTTTTCTTGATCTTATGTTTCACATCTTCATGCAATGTCTTCATATGTTTTGTAAATTCTTCTGCTTCAGAACTTCTTTTCTCTTCTCCAAAAATATCTCTCACATCTGATATACCTCTTGGTTGTGTGCTATGAATAGTCTAAAATGGTGTCTTTCCTATACTTCTTTTTACTGAACTATTGTATGCAAATTGTTCTTGTGCCAACATCAAATCCCAATTGCCTGGTGTGTCTCCAGCTAAGCATCTCAGCAAGTTACCTAAAATTGAGTTTACAATCTTTGGTTTTCCATCAGTCCATGGATGAAATCTAGAACTGGACTTCAACTTAGCATCCAACTTCTTTCAAAGTGTTCTCCAAAAATAGCTATCAAACTTACTGTCTCGGTCAGAGATGATACTCTTCAGTAATCCATGCAATCTGACAATCTCCTCAAAGAAAGAATCTGCTATGTGTACTGCATCTGATGTTTTCTTACATGGTATGAAATGTGTCATCTTAGAAAATCTATCAACAACAACAAACATGGAATCATTACCTCTTGTTGTCCTAGGTAATCCAACAACAAAATCATTACCTCTTGACTTAAGTTCCCTTTGCAACTTGACAAACTCCATAGCTTCTTGCAAATTTATGAACATCCTTATAGAACTGAGGCCAAAAATACCTCTCCTTTAGCAAACTCAATGTTTTATCAATACCAAAGTGTCCAACCAATCCACTACTATGTTTCTCCTTAATAAAATTAGTTCTCATTGATCCTCTTGGTATACACAACTGAATACCTTTGAACAACATATCTTCCTGAATGAAATAGTCTTCATACTTATTTGATTGATTTGAATTAGGTGCTCTTCACACTTTCCACTTCTCTACTTGAAATCAAGATCACTTTCATACAAATTCTTCATGTCATCAAAACCAAGAACTTCAATTCTCATTTCAGTCAACAAAGATCTTTTTCTACTCAATGCATCAATAACTCTATTCGAAACTCCACTCTTATGTTTAATAACAAATGCAAAGCTCTGCAAATACTCTACCCATTTCATATGTCTCTGATTCAACTTATTCCAACTACCCAAATATTCTAAAGCCTTATGATCAATATACAACACAAATTCATTTGGCATAAAATAATGTCTCCACTTCTTCATAGCTTGCACAATAGCATAGAACTATTGATCATATACAAAATATTTCCTTTTTGCATCATTCAATTTTTCACTAAAGAAAGCAATAGGTTTACCTTATTCAGTCAACACAGCTCCAAACTTCCACTTGGATCACATTCAACTTTAAATACCTTATTTAAATCAGGTAAGGCTAACACAGGTAGTTCAACAACCTTTATCTTTAAATATTCAAAACTCTTATTAGCTCCATGTGTCCATTTGAATTCTCTTTTATCTCATCTCATTGTCTCAGTCATAGCATTACAAATAGAACTGAAATTTTTGATAAAATTCCTATAAAAACTTCCCAATTCATGAAAATATTTTACCTCAGTGACATTTTTAGGTGTAGGCCAACTTAGTATAGCCTCAACCTTTTCTAGATCCATCTTCAAACCATCAGCTGAAATCACAAATCCCAAATACAACCCTAAGATGAAATCACCAATCCCAAATACACAAGATCTTCTTTCATGAAGGAACACTTCTTCAGATTTATCAGCAACTTTTCTTCTTTTAATCTCTGCAACACTCACCTTATATCCATCAAATCCTCTTCTCTAGTCTTACTGAATATCAGAATATCATCTAAGTATACAATCACACACTTATTCAAGAATTTCTTTAGAACTTCATTCATTAGTCTCATTAATGTACTCAATGCATTAGTTAAACCAAAGGGCATAACCAACCACTCATACAAACCTTCCTTTATCCTGAAATAAGTCTTCCATTAATCACCTTCTCTGATTATGATCTGATGATATCCACTCTTCAAATCAAATTGGGTAAAATATATTGCTCCACTCAAACAATCCATTATTTCATTCATGCTTGATATAGGAAATCTATACTTCACAGTGATCTTGTTAATTTCTCTGGAATCAGTGCACATTCTCCACTTTCCATTCTTCTTAGGTTCCAACACAATAGGTATTGCACATGGGCTCAAACTTTCTTGGATCAAGCTTTTGTTCAACAATTCATGAACTTGTCAGTTAAGCTCTTCATTTTTGGTAGGTGTTAACCTATCTGGTGCTTAGTTTGGTAAACTAGCTCCAGGAATCAGATCCATACAATGACTAATATCTCTCATTGGTGGAAAATTATCAGGCACAGTAGCTAAAATTATCTCCTTGTACTCAGTGAGTAACTTTCCAACTTCTGCAGGAATGTCATCTTCTATATTCTTAGTTGGTTTGTCAGTGATCAAAGCATAACATATATCATTTCTTTTAAAATCTTTAACAAACTATCTACCCTCCATCAGACAAACTTTCACAGATGTACATATCTCACCAACATATTCTTCAACCAGAGATAACAAATCTTGCTTCTTACCATCAACCAAAATAGAGTATCTATTCAATCTTCAATCATTTATAGCATGTCTATCATTTTTCCAAGATCTACCCAAAAAAATATGACAACAATCCATAGGCATAATATCACACAACACCTTATCATAATACTTTCCAATTTTCAAACTCACAAAACATTTTTCACTCACCATTAATGTATGATCATCCTTGATCCATGAGATCTGACAGAGCTTTTGATGTTTCATCCTCTCCAACTGTAAATTTTCATGCATTTCCTCAGATGATAGATTCTCCCATCTTCCACTATCAAAAATCACTTTCCAAACTTTGCCTGCAACTCTACATCTTGTCTTGAACAAACTTTTCCTGATTGATCTTGCTTATCCTTCTCACTCCATAGTATCCTTCAGATCATGAAATTTCCTTCCTTTTCATCTTCATTTGGTGACTCCTCTTGCACCAATGCATTTATTCTACTACTCCCTTTCTTTATTGCATGTGTACACTCCAAATATTTATTTCCTTCTTC
This sequence comes from Thuja plicata, assembly GCA_018584345.1. Classification (NCBI taxonomy): domain Eukaryota; kingdom Viridiplantae; phylum Streptophyta; class Pinopsida; order Cupressales; family Cupressaceae; genus Thuja; species Thuja plicata. The sequence continues at coordinate 1,656,939 of MU223804.1, read as the reverse complement.
ACCACAATTCTAACAAGTAACTTGGAATCCTTTTCTGTTATATCCACCTCTGGAGTAATTACCTCTTCCTCGGTATGAATATCCACCTTTCCATTCAGTCTTTCCTTTGTCTTGAGATGTGTCTGAATTTGACTTGTCTGGTTTAGATCTACTGTTCTCACCATGAGATCTACCTCTTCCTCTAGGGAATCTACCTCCTCTACATCTTTGTCTTTGTTCATATCTTCTATTCAACTTTTCCTCAACTTTTAGGGAAAATTGCTATGCCTCCTCAATGCTTTCCATCTTGACCAAACTAATCTCATCTTGTATGGAACTTCTTAAGCCATTCAGGTATCTTGCAACTCTCTCCACTTCATACTCGACATGTCCATATCTTATGTCCAATCTATAGAATTCTTCAGTATATTCTTTTACTAATTTGTCTTTCTAATTCATACTTTTTAGTCACCGGATTAGGTTAATCTGATAATCACAAGGTAGAAATTTGTCTTTCAATTTGTTTACCATCTTATCCCATACCCTGATTTTTTCTTTACCTTTTTTCTTTCGATCCAATTGCATATGTTCCCACCATAGGGATACATGAACTTTAAATTTTGTGCTTGCAATATTCACCTTCTTATCTTTAGCTACACTCTCATATTAAAAATACTTTTCCATCTTTGTTATGTAGTCAATCAACTCATCAAAATCCAATTTTCCACTATAATCAGGAGGATTAAACTGATGTGTGGATTTAAAAATTGTCAATGCTCTCAGGAATTCCTTTTCTTGCTAATTCATCACAGGTGGAGGTGCATCTTCACCTTGAACCTCTTCAATTTCATCATCACTAACATCATCGAGATGTCTTCCTCTGCATTGGGATTTCTTAACAGCTTCCAATCTAGCATCCATCTATATATGCATATCAGCTAGACTTGGGATGTCTCAACAGTTTCCAATCTAGCAGCCATCTATCTATGCATAAGATAGACCTGGATATGAATTCCCTCTCCCATGAACCATCTTGAATCCCTCTACAATTGTAGGTCTAATCACAATCTGCTACCCCACAACAATACCAAGTAGGGTTAGGGTTTCAAGAAGGAACTTAGATCTCACCATGCTTTGATACCACCTGACACAAGGAGGAATGGGAGGAGGGGCCCAAGGGTCACCCAACTACCAAATCATCTTGTAGACACAATGCAGAATCCACACAACACAGTGAGAGAAGAAAACATAGGGATCCCTTATATTAACTTGATCAAAATCATTACTTTTCAGAGTGTAAGGCCTTCCTAGTTTTTTCCATATATTCAATGAATTACAATAAGATTTTCATACAATATAGATCACAGACCTTTGATCTCAATATCTAAACATTTTCTTTCTTGCTCTAAGATTGATACCTAAATTAAGAACATACAACCAAATATATACAAGAGTCCAACACAAGAGGTCGGCACTCAAATCCATATGGGAGACCCAGATTTAGGTCCACACAGATCCCAGTGAGAGATCCCAAATCAATTCAACCATCAGAAATAACTGAAGAAGTTAGCCAAAGATCCAACTCCCAAAAAAGCATCTCAGGCAAATGAACACCGAAAATCAGAAACTATCAGTAAAGCATACCCGAGCATCCAAAAAACATGTCGGCAAGGACATCACTGAAACCTGATGATAAAGCATGACCGAGAAATAGAAGAAAAACATGCCTGAGCAACAGAACCTGAGTGACAGAGACAAGCATGCCTGAGTAGCAGAACTCAAGTGAAAGAGAACAAAGTAAAGAACCAAAGAAAACATTTTTTTTTTGGTTGTGCAGGATTGCTAATGACCCAAGATGCTCCTGCATTAGAGTTAGCCTTTAAGATACACCCCCAAATCAATATGACAAACTGATCTATTAGAATCCACGTCTAATACATGATAACAACACAACAACAAACCATATAATTTACATTGATGAAGAGAGAATAGTCTAAAAATAACTCCAAAATTAATTACAAATTAATCATAACTCGTTTATAAAAGGAATAACAAAAATTACATTAATAATACAGTCTTATTATTAATTTAATAAGGTAAATGAAATAATTCCTTTTCTAACGCTAGTTTAGTATTACTAACTATATTTTCAAAGAATTAACAATATACATAATACAATTTAAATTAAATTTACTAATATAAAATTTTAACAGTAAATAAAAAATTTAAAGATATTTTTTTTGAAATAACTAAAAAAAAATTTTAAATAAAAATATGAGTTTGGGGGGACGGGTCTCACGCCCCTCCCAACAGCCAAGTGCGGTGTGGGGTGGCGGTAAAACCCAACCACCCAAAAGAAAAAAAATGTAAAAGTTGTTTTTTGTATTTAAATTTTTCTTATTGTTGTTATTATTATTATTATTTTAATAACTAAAAAAGATATTATAAATATATATTTTTCTCTTTGCTATTTTTTTTCTCTGTATTTTTTTTTAATAAAAAAAACCAGCAAGGTCATATTTTTTAAATTCATTAATTTTTTAATACCTACATATTTTTTTAAGAAGAGATACAATAAATAATTGGAAACAAGTAGATGTGTGAATGGATTTATTTATTTATTGTATGAAATTTTTTTAATCTTAATCAAACTAAAAGTTTTCAAAAACCCCAATAACCAAATAGGTACAAAACTTGTCATGGGTTTTCCTAGAATTTGGTCTTCACAACTGTCTCAATAATAACCTGTTTTATCACTATTTCCAATAGATTCTAAATATGTCGTAAAATCCAATTTCAACAACATTTAAATGAAATCAATTTTAAACCTCAATAATCTAGGCATAACAACATTATTCAGACACGAAGAAAATAACATTTTCAAAAGCTTAAAAATATGGAAGGAGGTTTTCAAACCCTACCTGGAATTCACTCACACACATGAATGATGATACACTGAAATGGAGATTCCCAAATCCTCTTAACTCAAATCTTTGAATTCACTAACAAACTTGAATGATGATGCCCTGAAATGAAGATTCCCCAAATCCTCTGAGCTCTAATCCGACAACCAAACCAGAGTGATAATAGCCTACAAATACTAATTCCAAAAATCTTCCACAATCCTTCAAAACAATACACTTTTTAGAAAAGTCTAGAAAAATTCTCCAAACTTTCAATCCTTCGAAAAAAAATTGTGTGTGTGTGTGTGTGTGTGTGTGTGTGTAATCCTAATAAAAAGAATAGATACCTAATAAGGAGAAAAGTAAAGAAAACCCTAATCTTAAAAAATTAGTAGTTAACTCATATTTCTTGTTTTTTTCTTTTTCTTTTTTGAAAGAAAAAACATAATTAAATAAATATAACTTACTTTAATTGTGCACTCATATTTCAATATTTCTTTTTTCACAAAAACGACAACTTGCATATAATTTAAATTTTTCATTTTCAATCAATTGAAATACATAAGCAAATTAGATAAACTTTAAATATTTACATAAATCAAAAAGAGCTTTATTGACTCAAAATTGAATTAAATATTCAATTTAAATTTAATATTTCAAAATTCTCTACATCTAAACATTTAATTACTCTCAACAAGCATGAATATAATTAATTTCTGACAATTAATTAATCCTAGAAATCAATTAACAACACCGATACAGATGACAACCAAAATGCAACACAAACACATCGACTAGGAGGTAACCACAAAGTCACATCCCTTGGATAAAATGGGGTAGGGTAGCCAAACTTATTCTTGTCCAATCATATGACAAAGTAGGTTTAGGTTAGGGTCATGGGTGTAATTTTGAACTCCCCTCTCTACCATTTGAGCCTTAATCTGGGCACGCTCACTCCTGCCAATTCAGGGAAGATGATGCCATGTAACTGCAAACTTGCCATAACAAGAACACATATGTATATCCAATGTATATAGCATAGAAAACAATGAAAGTGATTAGTCAAACATTGGGATCTTCCAATATATGTAACTACATCTTCGTCCCCTGCCACATCATCATACCATATGAACATAAACATATATACTAAGCATACACATGCAGGTATGGGGTAAGTAGCAATGTATAAGAAATAATAATCATAAAAAATCATCAAAATCTATCTTTTAACACATGATATAGAGTCACAAATACATACATAGTCAACTAACTAAGAAGTTAAGTACTCACAACAGTGAAGCCCAAAAGAATCCGGCATAAACAAGTGAAAATAATAGCCTAAAAGAGTACGACACTAAAACTAAAAAAAACTATGGATGGGTATTACAAATAACAGGTATTGAGCTAACTTTGATACTCCTTCAATGTTTATTGCTTCGACATTACAATTTGACCCTGACATATAATCCATAGGAAGACTATGTAAAAGGGTCTTCAAAAGGAAGTATTTAAAGGATCTGAATAAATTGATAGCTAGTGGCAGGGAAGACATGAAAATACCTAAACAAGGGCATTATCAACATCTCATGAAGAATGATAGAAGGATTCCAACCTTTCCCATTCTGGTGGTTTAAGATTGGGAGAGATAGATTGAATAAAATCCCTCAATAAGAAGGAACTTAGATTTATTATTATAGTTCATGCATATTGGGTACCCGCCTGAGCCAAACTGGGTAAAGGCTACTTTGTTCTCAAAGATGACGTCAGATTAATTTTTTATTAAGATGAAAATTATGATGAGTAAACATCATAAGAGGATAATTTGTACTTGTGAATGGGAATGAGATATTTTCTTTTTCAATATTGTTGTAAACTTTCTTTAAGAGATTCATATATATATATATATATATATATATATATGTGTGTCTGTGTGTGTGTCTGTGTGTATGTATATACATTTATATGTATATGTATATGTATGTATATATATATATAAATACATATATAATATATATACATATATATATATGTATATATACATATATATGTATATATATATACATA
>MU223804.1:1631372-1648774 GCA_018584345.1 Thuja plicata | reverse complement strand
TTAAGCGTGTTTACAACAATTTTTAGTACCTGATAAAAAACGTAATACAATAGTGCTTAGCCTTTACATAACAAAAGATTACATGCTAATCGAAATGATGAAGTCGGCTTCATACTCTATATTCTGGACTGCTGGTGAACTATTCTTTCTGTAACTTGTCTGTACTACCATTCCGTACCATGTGTGTATAGGGTAAGCATAATAACATACCATAGAGCTTAAGTTTGAACGCGCATAACCTAAGATGATCATACACACGTGCACTAATGCTCTGATCGACTGCAAGTCACTATTCTGTCTTCTACACTTAGTCAATTTTCACTTCATAGTTTACTCTCAAGACTTCATATGAATTTGTTGCCATAATGACAACAAAAAATAATCCATATACTCCTTGGGAGTCAATTTGCCAATAATCTCCCCCTTTGTCATTAATGGCAACAAAGGAATCTGGCCAAGTTACTCAAAATTGGCTAACAAAAAACTATATATCATTATACTTTATAATATATACTACTCCACATATATACAGATATTCCTTATATATTAATCCCCCTTTGAAATTAATGGAAAATGTGTCAAAATTGTAAGTCTCTAGATACTTACTCCGTATATACATCTGGATATACAACCTGAAGATTCTTTATTTCTTGCTGCCAGAATGCCTTCATTGCATCAACTGTCTAGAGATGGGCGCATAGAGCATAAGTGAGCTTCTCCATTTTTATCAGGTCCATGCAGGGACCTTGATCATATGTGACAATAGTGGCATCAATCTATTTGATGTTCTCATCTAGAACTGCTAAGGAGGGTGCAAGTGGATTTCTCAACTGAGTCTGTCGGGTCCTTATCTTATTGATCTCCATTTTGGCTTTTTCTATCTTGTCAAGTTGACCTTGGTAGATATTGTTGTAGATGTTCATGTCTTGCATGGATGTCTCAACTGATTTCCTAACAGTGTCGACCAAAATGTCTGCCTCCTCTATCTTCTTAATATGTTCAGAGATAAATTTCACCCTGTCCATGCAATTGGCTATTACATTTCTGCCTTTAGATGCCAACTCTTTCAACAAAGACTAACCAATCTTCAATGACTTTAAGTCTAAAGAAAAATTATTTACTAGTTCATTCAAACTTTCCTTTTTTTACTCATCTTCTGCAATTCTAGTAGCTTAGTCTACTAAGCTTGTAAAGTGTGCTTTGAAGCTTGTTAGTATACTATCTACATCATCCACAGACTGAATTTTTTCTACTTTTTGGTCTACAGGTACTAGGTCATTCAAAATGTTTACTGATTCTAAGAAGAGAGGATTCCTCATAACCTATTTCTCCTTGGCCTTTTCCATGGCTAGGACACTAATCTTGATTAGGTCTTCTTCTCCCCAAGCATCCAAACTTGCTGAGTCAGGAGTTAAACTTGACAACAATGAAGTAGATGGTTGAATGGATGGTGTGAATATGGTATTCTGACTAGTATCCATGCATTCAATTTTAAGTGGGATCTCCATGATTGGTGTCTCATTTTTTTTATGCTCCTCCTCTTTGTTCAAATCTTTTGACTATATAGAGGGAACTTTGTCTTGTTGCAAAGATGTATCATCAGTGCATACCTTTTCTATCTCTTTCGAGTTTACAAATGCTTTTTCAACCTTATCCATATCATTATCAGAAGTGGTCATAGATATCTTGATATAATCAATCAATATAGTATCCCCTGAATCTTTTACTGTATCAGATGTTATTGAGACTGAGGGTGCTAGAACCTGTGGGCCTGTCTTAGGTGCATTCCGAATTACTTGTTCTGCAACCTGTTTAGGAGGAACTAGAGTTGCCTTAGCTGTAGGCATCGTTGATGGATACATATGTCTATCCAGAAATACCTGCTCAAATGATTTATGAGTCTCTTCACCAACCAGATCATACTCCTTATTCATGATATGGAGAACCCTTTTTTTGGTTCTTAGGTGTTGCTTTACTAAATCCAATAGAATGAATTTCTCATCATGCGATCACACAAGGAGAAGACCATCCAATGTTTCTTCTCTTATCCTCATATCATCTTGAATTGCTTGCCTCTTTAACATATCAAGTATGTTCCATACCTTGTCTGGTATAATGGTCTTGAGTTCCAACACAGTCCTTTTAAACTTAATCATATGAGAGATAATCATAGAATAAATCTCTGATTTTTCTATCTCTTGATATTTGTCATATACATTCTTGAGAGACTCTATTCTTCCTTCATTGATAATTCTATTCCTTAAGACATTAATATTAGGTCTAAAACCTACCTTAGGAGGAGATTGTGTGTTCTTTACATTGCTCCTTGTAGCTCTTGAGGTTGGATGACTAATGGGAACTTGCTTCCTTCCTCTAGACTTCTTGCTAGGTACTGATGGTGGAGATGCATCTAGATCAATGGTGGTTGATGGCACAAATGTATCCTTGTTTGATATCTTCTTCTTCTTCTTGGGCATATCATCAGTCTTTTTTGTTTTTACTTATGTGGGAGTCTTCTCAAGTTCTTTGGCTATCTTAGATTCTCTAGCTCTGTCAAGATCTTCTTGAGTAACACCAAGAACTTTTAGGATGTTTGAGGTAATCCTAGATGTCATTCTTTTGTTCTCAGCACTGTATAAGATAGAATTAACTTAATTGGTCTTTTCTCTATAAGTGCCCCATCTAGGTTCATTGGGATCTTTGGGTATAGATAGGAGAACTTGTGCATAACCTTCCAAAACATGTTCTTCGACTTCATAACCAAGAGGTTGAATCCATTTTGTCCTAGGTTCAACTGCCTCCATGCAAGTATAGTTAGTTTCCACCATGAAGTATATGGTTTCTTTGTACTTCTCAACTATTTTCTCAGGTATCTTGAACCTCTTCTACATCCTGATTCTGAATGTCTAGATGTCCATGTCCATAGAATCCTTCACACTACTCTCTGATGTGGCTTTCAGTGAAATATGTGACATAGTGGGTTTTCTTCTGTCTAGATAGAGATTTGAAACCTTTCCTACTATGTGGAAGTAGAGATATATGATCAGTGAACCAAACCTAAATATCTTTCTTTTTTCATGCTTGATAGCTTAGATGTTGTCAATCTTGAGCGTCCAATATCTCACATAGGTTGTACTGAGTATTGTCTTTCACCATTTTTATTGCTGCTAAGATAGTGGCTGCAGATACATTGTTTAGTTTGCTTACATGCTGGAATTTATAACCTAGTATCATGGTAACTAGATTTATGTCATCTTCCTTGATTGGATCAACTATCATACCGCGCCTATCACTCCTTGATAAGCATGCTTGCTTAACTTGTTTCTTAACATCTTTACCAGTTGGAAGATCTAGTCTAGTCTTGGGAAGTCCAGTCATCTCATGAATTAGATCAGTAGTGATGCAGACAAGAACCTCACCTATCCAATGTAGATCATCATGAATCATACTTAGTAATATCTTCACCCATTTTGGCTCATAGAACTTGTGCGCATTGGAATACTCAAAGATTGGGTTATCAATGAGATGCGCGTATTCATCCTTGAATGTATAATCTGGTTTCATCATAGAACCCATGAGAGATGTAATGTTGTTGTCTCCAACTGTTTCCTTCTTGTAATAAACATATGCGCAGATGTCTTCTACATGTATGACTCCAAGCGGAGTTCTAGAGAATGCTCCTTCGACATCATCCAATATGGACTTGAATGGATGCTTCTTGAAAACAAATCTCTTCCTCTCAACAATTTTGAATACAACAGGGGTTTCCATACTTACTTGCAACTAGGTTAAATAGGGTTTCATGACGATTCTGAAATGACGTGACTGCTAGGGTTCTATTCCAAATGTAATCCATTTACAAACCAACTAATCATTCAAGCTATAGTGCTTTGATGCTTGATGCTTATCTGCTTTCTGAATGCCTCAATCTCAAATGCAAAGTGAAGCATTTAAGATCTTTTGACAACTTATCTAAAGATCAATTACATTTAATGTTTGTTGTCATAAAGCGGTTTAGAGAGAGAATTTCAAACTTTGTTCTAAACAAAGTAAAGGCTATACATGAATGCATACAACCTTAATTCATAATTACATGCATGAATCCATAGGCGCATACTCAGAGGTGAGTATACCAGCCACGTAGGGGTTCAGAGCTAGAGTAGCTCCCCCTAAGACCATGATGGTCAACTATATAGAAGTAGAATGTGTGTCCACTGAGGATGCATCTACTACCTATTTCTCTTCAAAGTCCTTCTTTACTTCAACCCATATTTTATTTGAGTTAGCTTTGGCTTCCACAAACTTGACTTCTCATGATTCTTAAAACAAAGACTTCTTGGGATTCTCTTGTCCTTTTGTTTTTGATCTGCAAAACCTTGAAATATGTCCATCTTTTCCACATGAGTGACAGATGATAGGAGGTCTGGTGTTGTTATTCATCATGCTTCACTTCTTAGCTATGTGTCCATTGTAGTTACATATCTGACATGTAATGTTCTGCAAGTTTCTTTGAGGTTGATTTCTCTGATTTTAATGAGTTTGATTCCTTTGGTTCAATTGTGGTTGACTTCTTTGATTTGTTTTGCAACAAATAGCCCTATGACCAAATTTATTACAAGAGTAATAGTAACCATTGAAGGGTCTTACATTCTTACAATCTCTTTCCAAGTGTTGATGCTTTTTATAAGCATAGAAAGTACGGTTGACTGTCTTGTGTTTATCTTTTGCTTTAGTCTCTTCATGATTTTCAGTTTTCTTTTCTTCTGAAGATTCTGTTAGAGCTTTCTTTCTTTCTTGTGATGAGTTGATTTCAATTTGAGATAAATAGTATCCCATACCATTGGTGTCACATTTTAGGTTTTGTGCATAGAGCTATGATTGAATCAGATCAGAGGTTGTGTGTAGTTTATCAATCTTGTCTTTTGCCCCATATAATTCAGATTCAATTTTGTTCTTGATATTTTCCAATTCCAAGATTTTCATATTGGCTTGCATGAGTTCTCCATCCAACTATTTGTTTTCTTTTTTCTTCTCTTCAATAGATGTTAGGATTTCAGTTAAATAGTCATTCAATTCTTCTATCTTATCTTCTAGAGACTTGTTCTCTTCATTTAGTTTCAAATCATTCGTGGAGCAATCTTTTAGTTCTTTCCTTAGTTTCTTGATAAGCATTTGTGAGTCATCAAATTTTAGTTTGATTTCTTCATTTTCTTTCTCAGATCTGTCTAGATCATCAAGGGCTACTTCAAGATTATTTTTCAGATGTTTGACTTCTTCTGAATCGATGATCTCCTCAAGTGGCTAAACTTTTCTCTCTGAGGACCAAGCTCTGATACCAATTGTTGGAAACACTGAGAGGGGGGGGGGGTGAATTAGTGTCTAGCTTATTATTCAAATTCAAAAACTTAAACATAAATAAAATATAAATCAAATGAAGCTTAACACTTTATATTATTACGGGGAAACCTTGATTAGAGGTAAAACCCCAGTGGGAACTAGTACCCACAAATATTATGTGCTAGTTTCTTATGATCCTTGTTAGGAGATCCTTAACCCTGTTAGGAGTTGTCTTTACAATTTATGAAGTACAGTGACCTTGTTAAGGGTCAGACCCTATTAGTAGTATTTTACAATAACCTTGTTAGGAGTGGGGACTCACTATCCAAGAGCTCAATGCTCAAGAGAAAGAAGGCTACAACCTCCTGAGAATAGATATGCACTATATCCAAGAATGAACTTCTGTATGTGACACAGATGTTTGATCAGTTCCAATTATGCGCTTATACTCTTAACTTCTTTAAGGGCTCTATCTCATACTAATATCTTCATACTACTCTGCTATACATCTTTTCTGACTTATTCGACGACACTTCAAATGTATCTTTGCATTATATATATATATATATACACGCCTGAATAGACGCGACTACAAACAAGACCTTAGTCGGCCCAAAAATATAATACACAACGTTTCCAAATAAATTTTCTTAAGAATTTTTAGAAAAATGTTGAATACATGATTACAAAATTAATACAATAGGCGCTTAGCCTTTACATAACAAACTATTACACACTCATCAAAATGATAAAGTCGGCTTCATACTCTGTATTATGGACTGCTGGTGAACTGTTCTTTCTGTAACTTGTCCATACTTCCATTTCGTACCATGCGTGTATAGGGTAAGCATAATACACATACCATACAGTTTAAGTCTAAATGTGCATAACCTGAGATGATCATATACACGTGAGCTAATGCCCTGATGGACTACAAGTCACTGTTATGTTCTGTCTTCTACACTTAGTCAATTTTTGCTTCATAGTTTATTGTCAAAACTTCATATGACTTTGTTGCCATAATGACAACACAAAATAAGCCATATACTCCCTAGGAGTCAACTTGCCAACACTTATGTAGATACATTAATATATGTTAGAGTAGACACAAATATATCAAACATAAAGGCATGAAAAATTTAATAAGTATGCAAATATCACTAAGTAACATCCTAATCAAATCAAAAAGACATTACAAAAAGTAAAATACAATGAAAAAGGTATGCATCTTATTTTTGTCATGAACAAGCAATATATGAAATAGAAAAGTAATTACCTAACTATCTAACATGTATGCTTTAATGAAGAAATATAAGCACAAATATTAATCTAGAGCTAAATTATCAAACAAATAGAAAGAGAGAAAGAGGGGGAAAGAGAGAAAAATATTAGATATGGGTTATTAAGAGTAATAAAAATGTAAATACATGGCATTTATGTTGTACTTAAGGGGTATACCATCCATATTTTCTATTTTATATAAACTAGAACAATAAGCTTCTATAATAATGTAAGGATTGAGCCAATTAGGATTGAATTTTCCCTTTTCCCCAAATAGAAAATCAACATTAGTGATTCTCATAAAGAACTTAATCTAGAACACAAAAGGATCGCTCAACATTTTTTCTTTTTGCATCGCTTTTGTAAAGACTTGTGATATGCTTGAATATGTTCAAGATCACTAATTCGTTATTCATAAAGCATCTAAAGCTGTTGAAGGCATTGTTCTCTAAATACATCCTTATCAATTAGGCCCTTAAAAGCAATCCTTAGTGAGGGTATCTCTAACTCTATAGGAATAATTGTATCTACATAATATACCAATTTATGTTGTAGTATTCGTGTGGTGGTATTAATAATTGTCCTATAGGGGTGATACCACAATAGTGGGTTACACTATTTCGGACGAAGAAATTCTTCACAAAATCTGTGAGGCAGGAAATTTAGTCAGTTACTTTTGATAGAAAGTACTTTATTATTTCGGTCGAAACATTCTTATTTTTGATCGAAACTACCTTTTTTGCCTAGTTTTGATCGAAACTAACTTAGGTTCTATCGAAACTAAGCTAGTTTCGATTGAAACTAACTTAGGTTCTATCAAAACTAACCAGTTAAGATTTTGGTGGGTTTCAACACACGCTGACATTAAACTAAGAAATTAATTTTGATAGAAAGTACTTTCTATCAAAACTAATTAGTTTCGATCGAAAGTACTTTCTATCGAAAGTCTCTGAATAGAGGCCATTTCCAAAGGCTAACAAAAATCTACAGTTTTCATGGCTTCAGGGCTCAAGTACGGGGCTCAAATGGAAGAATAGGGAGGTTTCCTTTTGCATCACACAAGTACTCTGAATGATCTTTCTAATGAATATATATTTGACAATTTTTTAATTAATTAGGTCTATGTTTATTGGTGTGCATCGAATGTAGGTTTTTTATCGAATATAAACCTCCAAGTTTGACGTTCAATGAAAAATAGTAGAAAAGAGAAAAACTAATTTGAAAAATAATAAAGCCCTCTGGCTTCGAGTCTTCTTTCTCTCAAAAAAAATATTTTGAATTTTGATAAATACACAAGAAGTTATCAGCTACGCAGTCAAAGTATGTCAAAATTATGGTTGACTCTACTTCAAACATTCATAAAATATGCAATAATCATGATAATGTTGTCAAACCAATTGCATGCCCTCCGTATGGATGTTACAAAACCAAATTTGAAACAAGTGCATTGATATCTATTTTTGAAAAAAACTTATGTTGTACGAAGTCATTGTACCTTTTTGAAAATGACATTTTCAGCAACATAGCAGTTTTAGTGGGAGAAAAAAAAACCAATTAAAATCAATTCAAAAAAAATTTAAAAAATACATTTAATATCTAGATAGACAATCCTAAAAGACTCTAGTTTACTTCATCTTCCGATTTCAATAGTTTAACGACAATATGCATCTGAACGCGAAAGTTTTTCTCAAAATCCAGACTTCAATGTCCGTTTAGGCAAAAAAGTGTAACCCACTATTGTGGTATCACCCATAGACCCATAAAGAATAAGTTAACTGAGTATGCCAATCCTTAGCATGTTTAATTACAACTTTTCTAAGAATTTTCTCAATCACCTTATTAGATGCTTCATCTTAACCATTATACTAGGGATAGTAAATAGTATAAAAGCATTGTTTGATATGGTATCTATTTTTGAACTTTATCACTTATTTATCTTTTAAAGGAGTTCAATTATTAGCCACTATATAGTTGAGGAGATGGGTATGTGAAGGATCATGGTATGCCAAAGTTGACGTAAAATTTGGACAAGTTATCAATCTCATATCAAAAATGCGTAAGAAGAGAATCTGTAGAAAATTGAATCTAGTTTCCAAGCTACTATCTGTTATTTTAAAAAAAATATTCTACATGGTGAAATTTCAAATTTCAATATAGTAGTATAAAATTTTTACGAAAAAAGACAAGAAGAAGGTGTATGTCTGACCACCTTAAACACAATCAAATGATAATATTTTTTTACAAGATTCTAGATATAAGTAGTAGACTCATGTTCAAATGTGATGCATATTTTTTTGTAATTTTTTTCCATGTAAAAAATTAATTATGATTTTTCTACTACAACTTTTCCAGAATATAAAAAATCTCGCGTCTGACCACCTTAACTTAGTCTAAAATTCATCAAATCAAGAATTTTATTTAGTTTTTAATTGTAGTAGGAAAAGTATAGAATGTGACTCATATTTTGGATTTCAAAAATTTTATACTGTTTGAAATTTATAGTTATTTTTCAATCAGTTTATCAATTAGGACTAAAAAGATAAGAAGTAGGCGTATGTCTAACCACCTTAAACGCAATCAAATGATAATTTTTTTTTACTAGATTCTAGATATAATTAGTAGATTAATGTCTATATGTGACACATATTTTTTTGTAATTATTTTCTATGTAAATAATTAATTATGATTTTCTTCTACAAGTTTTCCAAAATATAAAAACTCTCGTGTCTGACCACCTTAACTTAGTCTAAAATTTGTCAAATTGAATTTTTTTTGTTTTTTTCTTGTAGTAAGTGAAGCATAGAATGTGACACATGTTTCACATTTAAAAAATTATATACGATTTGAAAGTTATAGCTATTTTTCGATCGGTCTACCCATTAATACTTCTTTTTCACATCACTAGTTTTTGGCATACCATGATCTTGCACATACCTAGATACCGAACTGAGATATAATATTATCTTAAAGTAAGTTAAAAATGAAATCCAGTATAGTAGAACAAAGAGGGAAAACTTCTTCCCATTTACTAAAATTATCAGTATCGATTATTATGTAGGTATGTCCCTGGTAGGAAGGAGGAGAGATTTTCCCAATAAGATCCAAACCCCGTAGATTAAAGTTCCATAAAGTTACCTGAGAATGAAAATCATGAGCGGGAGCATGAATCAAATTTTGATGGTGTTGACATTGAGAATAATGTTTTACAATAGAAAAAGAATCTTGTTGCATAGTTTTCTAGTAGTAACCCATACCAAGTAACTTGTTAACTAGAGATTTCCCACCAAAATGTCCCCCAGAAGAACCTATGTGGGCTTCTTCAAGGACCACCGAGATCTCAAATTTGTTAAGACATGATAAAATAAGGACATTCTAAGAGCATGTATAAAGAATATTAGAAAGGAAAAAGTTTTGGTGGATATTTTCCAAATTCAAGCTCCAGTGTTCCTTACAAGAGTTTCAACAAAGGTAACATCTTGTAAATATTAGAAGATATGTGAGTACCATTCATCCAAATTGAGACTAAATAAAAAAGTCATGTCACTAGCATTTTCTTAAATATCAGGATTCACAAGGTTGTGTATGGTGAAATGATAGGTATCAACATGATTGTCAAATGAAATAAGAGATGCCACACTTACCATTGCATATGCATGTCTATTTTCTTTCCGAGGTAGAGAGTCAATAAAATAAGAAGACAATTTATTGAGGATTTTTAAATAAATATCATGATATTGAGATAATTTTGAATGTTTAGCTTGATATATCCCACTAATTTATTTCACTACTAACTGGAAATTTCCAAAGATACATAAATGTTTCACTTTGAGGGATAAAGTCTCTTTTAATCTAACAATAAGGGATTCATATTTTGCAATGTTATTAATATAAAATAAATTAAGTTAGTAAGATAAAGGAATCGACTTTCGTGAAGGAGATACAAAAATGACACTAGTACCGTAGCTAGTTTTACATCTAGACCCATCAAAGTAAAGTTTTCATGTATTATGAACATAGCTAGGCAAAACAAACTCATGAAGAAAAGTTGTAAAATTAGATGTACTAATAGACGAAGGAGCTTCTAGTAGGTTATAAGATAAATATTTTACTTTGATTTCCTTTTGGGAGAAAAATTTAAGATCAAATTTAGTTAACATCATCACCCATTTAGAAAGGTATCGTGAAAGATAATTTTTTGAGAACAAATTCTTTAGAGGATCAAACTTTATGATGACATTTATTTCAAAATTAAGAATATAATGTCTCAATTTTTGGGTAGCAAAAATTAAATCAAGACATCTATTTTCTGTTGGAGTATATTGGGTTTCATAATCTAGCAAAGTATGACTAATATAATATACTAGTTGATCTTTTATGTCTTGATCATGTTGAGATAAAACTATTGTAAGACAATGAGAAGAAGCAGACGTATATAAAAAGAAATGTTGATTTGGTTGAGTGAGTTGTAAAATGGAGGATTAGCATGATATTATTTAAATTCAGCAAAATATTTATGATAATCTTCATTCCATGAAAATGTATTATCCTTCTTTAACAAATCAGTAAAAGGAATTGTCTTATGCACAAGGTATTAAATACAAAACTATAGATAGCCTAAATTTCTCCTTCTAGACTACAAAGTTGTGATATATTTTTGGACGAAGGTATATTGACAATGTCATCAATATTTTTAGGATCCACCTCAATACCCATTTTTGAGATTATAAATCTAAGAAGTGTTTCACTATCTACACCAAAAGAACATTTTTGAGGGTTCAAATTGTTGGATGATGTTGGAATTGGCTACTACTAATATTGCTGGCATTCATTTTTTGTCACTAATGTCAATATATGTTTTTGTCAAGGAAGTACAGACTAGTTATGATGACTGACAGCAGTGTACGAATAATGTATGGAAGAATCAAAATGGGAAAAGATGGGGCTATATAGAAGGATGTATGATGATCTTATTTCTAAGGTTTCTTGGCTTAATATTTCATATTCGATAAGTTACAGATGTATTGGTGAAGACTGGCTTCCTGACTATGACAGTGATGATTGACAGAGCAAGTCTCTATCTTTAGAGTAAATCTTATAGGTGGTGATGATTTAGGTTATGAGAGCTTAAGGGATGACATAAGACATATTCAGGAATGTTTTTTTGTGTCATAAGGCATATGATTATTGATGATGTTAGTTGTGGCATGTATTCTAGAGGAGACCTATTTGAGGCCGACTTCAAAGATGTAGCGTGTATTATGGATTGCGAGCGTGGATTATGAATATTGGATTATATCTGATGTATTGAAATTGATGTATACTTTTTATAGGTACCATGTGTATGTTATCAAGGGGTTAAATATTTATTTGTATATTAGGAAAGCTTAATTGGTCGACCTAATCAATTATTGTAATATGGTATATATGAGAGATTTTTTATTTTGAAAAGATGTGTATGTATGAAAAGAAGGTGATTGATAGAGATAGAGAAGTGTGGAAGCTGCAAAGCTTGATTGACTGTTGGATGTAGAGTACTGGATTTGTTCATTGTATTTCATTGGAACTGACAAAGAAAAGACAGTTGTTATCAGATAGTTCACTGGATTTTATATTTTCTATATACACTTGTTTGTATTGTAAATCCTTGAGGGTGGCTTTAACCTTCTTTATCCAATGTGCCTCGGTAGTGAGCCCACTATTACTCTTAACTCCTAACAGGGTATATCCTTTAATAGGGACTATGTATTGTAATGTTATAATAAGCTCCTAACAGGGATAAATCTTTTAAAAGGGATAGTATACTCTCATTACATCATTTGTGAGTTCTAACTCCCACCGGGTTTTTACCTTTAACATGTTTTCCACAATAACAAAGGATTGTGTTATTGTGTCGACATTTACTATGTTATCATTTGATTTGAAGTTTTTTTTTTATAAAGTTTAATGTTTAATAATTTTTCTCACAACTGATTCACCTCCCTCTCACTTGTTTTGGTTGGACTGTTATTCCTAACAATTGGTATTAGAGCTACCAGTCCTTAGAGAGAATTATTAATATCTTGAGGTGATCCTAAAGATGACTTACTATAGGAAGCATAATTCGAAGCTTGATCCTGAAAACTATGATAGTTGGAAGAACAAGATGAGATACATTTTCTATGCTTGGTAATTGACTACTGGATGATTACTAAAAGAAAAGAATAGATGAAAGATGAGGATTTATTAGATAAAGCTACTGAAGATGAAAAGTAGATATTTTCATGTAACATGGTCACAAGGGAAGCATTGATTAGAACACTTTCCGAAGGTGAATTCAGAGAGGTAAAATACTTAGGTTTTGCACATGAAATTTGGACAAGATTGAAAGCATTGTATGAAGGAGATAAGTTTAGAAAATAGGCAAAGTTTGAAAATTGGAAGGAAAAGATCGAAACATTGAAAATTAGAGATGATGAAAACAATAGAACATATTCATAAATAATTACTGAAGTTGTTATTGTCACCAGGAACCCTTGAGGTACATATAGTGAGGAAGAAGTGATTTCAAAAATTCTAAGATCCCTAACACTTGTATACATAACTAAAGTAAAAGCTATAGAAGAGATTATACCTTTGACATCTAACTTCAATAGAGAGATGTTGATTTGTAAACTGACCACCTTTGAGGCCAAAGAACTAGGAGATTCTCTACCTAAAGTTGAGTCAACATTCAAGGCGACTGTGCATAGAAACAAAAAGACCTTATCAGGGATTTGTAAGCAGCAACAATAGTGACTTAAGAGAAGAACTTGGAAAATATGTTGATGAATAGGAACATATACAAGAATAATAAAGAAAGCTAGATAAATTTGTGGCCCTGATTGCTAGAAGAAAAAAGAGAGGTAAGGGTAAATTTGAAGGAAAGTTACCTTTGAAATGTTTTTCATGTAACAAAATAGGACACTTTGCATCTCGATGCCCTACAAAGGTTCCAATTCTCTCAAAGACAAGGAATTTTATTATGCTAGTGAAGGTGTTTCTGATGATGAAGTTGTTCCATTGATTCTCTAAAATTTTTGGCATTATGTACATGACCGTACAAATGATATCAAGTTGACATCAATGAAAATACAAACCATTAACTGATTTAATGTCTTGCATTATCTTCAACTTAACATTATCACACATTCAATCAGCTACATGTCATCAATATCTCCCTTTGGAATTGATCAAAATGTACTATATTATCACACTATACTATTTCTAATACAATATGAAATACAACAGTTGAGATTCCTCAAACTACCAATCTTTTTGTTTGATAACCGATAAATTTCTGATCTCTGGTAAGCTCTGTTTTAGCTTAGATTTGATTCTTGCAGCTATCTATCTTCTAATGTGTTGTGTCCTCTCCTTGTGTCAATTTCTCTCTTTTGATGTCTTTTTCTCTTGTCAGCAACTCTCCCTTTGTATAAAATTTCCATACAATTTCTCTCCCTTAGGATATAATCTCTCCCTGTTGGAGTAATGTGATAATGGATAACCTTTCTCTCATTCCAAAAAGATGTGATAATATGGATAATCTCTCTCCCTTTGACAATAATGCCAAACAAATAATTTAAAAATATCTAACATTCATGTCAAAACAATCATTTTCTTTCCATCCTTAATATATTCCTTGAATTTCCCTTATCCATCAGCAATACAACAATATTCTCTGGTGCTCAGTTCTAATATATACTTGTTTGTATATAGATGTATCTTTTAATTTCATCTGTTTGCTTGCATCAACATGACTTAGATTCTAATAATATGTAGGCTGATGCAGCCTTCAGTCATTTTACTAATTGGTAGACAAGGGTTTGACCCCTCGTCTCTATCTCAAGTACTCAAATGTATCCTTGGGTAGTGGCTTGGTGAAGATATCAGCTAATTGTTCTTTTGATTGCACATACTCAAGTATCACCTCTTTTTCTTGAACTTGTTCTCTCAAATAATGATACTTAATGGCAATGTGTTTAGTCTTTTCACACATGACTAGATTCTTGGAAATGTCTATTGCACTGGTGTTATCACAATAGATAATTACTGGTTCTAAGATCTTCATATGCATACATTCCAGCAACTATTTGATCCAAGCAATATTTGAGAAATTTGCAGCAGCAACAACATACTTTTCTTCTGTAGTAGATTGATAGATGCATCCTTGCTTCTTGCTAATCCATGTGACAAGACTATCACCCATAAAGAATGCTCCTCCAGTTCTTCTCTTATGGTCATCAAGATTTACAGCCCAATCAACGTCGGTAGACACCTTAAGTTCAAATTTTCCTTCTCTTTTATACCATAAGCCAAATTCCTTGGTATTCTTCAGATATCTTAGAATTCTTTTCAAAGTAGTCATATGTGACTCCCTAGGGTTCGTAGAAAATCTAGCAACAATTCCTACTGCATGTGCAATATCTGGTCTAGTGGGTACAACATACATGAGTTTTCCAATCATTGATGTATACAAAGCCTAATTTAATTCTATTGTCTTTTTCTCCTTTGTTAACTTACATCTAGTAGCCATCGATGTTCCAACTGGTTTAGAATCTTCCATCTTGAATATTTTTAGGACCTCTTTGATGCATTTGGACTGTGTAATGAAAATACCTTCACTTTGTTGAATGATCTGTAGACCAAGAAAGAAATTGATCTCTCCAAACATAGACATCTCAAACTCTTTGTTCATCTCATTAGGAAATGATTTTCATAGCATATTATTGCCTCCAAATATGATGTCATCAACATATATTTCAGCAATCAAAGTGTTATTATTAGTATCTTCCTTCAAATAAAGATTACTATTTTCACTAGTCCTTACAAATCCAATACTTATAAGAAAGGAATGAAGTCATTCATACCAGGCTCTAGGAGCTTGTTTCAGTCCATACAAGGCTTTGTGAAGTCTACATACCATGTTTCTCTTGTCTAGATTAACAAACCCTTCTGGTTGCTCAATGTATACCTCTTCTTCAAGTATTCCATTTAGGAATGCTGACTTGAAATCCATTTGATATACTTTGAATCCTTTGAATGCAGCATAAGCAAGTAGTATTCTTAATCCTTCTAGCCTAGCAATGGGTGCAAAGGTCTCTCCATAGTATATACCTTCTTCTTGTGCATACCCCTTGCATAATAGTCTTTCTTTGTTCCTTGTGACTTCTCTTTTGTCATTTATCTTATTCCTAAATATCCATTTTGTACCAATGAAATTCTTGTCATCTGGTCTTGGCACAAGTGACCATGTCTTTTTCTTTTCAATCTGCTCAATCTCATCATTCATAGCACTTATCCATTCCTCATTATCTAGTGCAGCATTGACAAATTTTGGCTCAAACTCACAGATTAAACAATTTGAGTTTAAAGACTTACTTCTTGTTCTTGTACTAGCTTTCTTATCTCCTATGATATGGATCTTTGGATGGTTCCTTCTTACATATCTTGTAAGTATAGGTAAAACTCTTTGTGTATCAGCTTGATCATCATTTTGATCTTCATTATGTTCTTCATCACCTTACACATTATTTTGATTATCATTCTGACTGTCGGTAATTGTAGTCTAATCATCGATTGCAACATTCATTTGTTCTAGAATTAACCATTGTTGCTCAGGCAGAGTGTTGGGTTCTTCATAGTATAAAAACTTGTTGTAGTCCTTTGGTTCTTTTGTGCTTTCCAGCTCATTCTTTTCTGCAAATTTATCTATCTTTACATTTGCACTTTCAAAAATTTTGTTAGAAGCCTTGATAAGACATTTATAAGCTTTTATCTTGGTAGAATACCCCAGAAAAATACCTTCATCACTCTTAGCATCAAGCTTTCCATTTCTATCATCCTTTAAGACATAAAATTGACTACCAAAGATCTTGAAGTAACTTACATTGGGTGTTTTACCATACCATAGCTCATGAGGTGTCTTCTTTGTGTCCTTCAATTGTACTTTGTTCAGTGTGTATACAGCAGTAATGATAGCTTCCCTCTAGAAGATTTGGTTGACACCTTTCTCTAATATCATCATTTTGGCACAATCAACTATTGATCTATTCCTTCTCTCAGCAATCCCGTTTGACTGTGGTGTTCTTGGTGCAGAAACCTGTCTTTTTATACCATGCTCATTACAGAAATTAGTGAATTCATCTAATATAAATTTTCCTCCTCTATCTGACCTCAAGCATTTCTAATCCTTACCACTTTGTTTCTCTACCATAGCCTTATACCATTTAAACATCTTGAATGCTTCAGATTTATCTTTTAGAAACATAATTGTCATCATTCTAGAGTAATCATCAACATAGAGATTAAAATATCTATCTCCATATTAACACTTTGTCCTCATTGGTCCACATAGATCAGTATGGACTAATTCTACAATATGACCAGATGTATGGGTTTTACTTTTGAAGCTAGACTTTATCATTTTACCTTTTTGACAATTATTGCACATGATGTTGTCTGGCTTTGTCATCTTCGGTAAGCCTCTTACATTTTACTTCTTATTTTCATCATGTTGTCAAAATTCACATGGCACAATCTTTTGTGCCACAACCATATGTCTTCGTTTCTAGTCACTAAGCAAGTGGTGTTAGTATCTGATGCAGCAGTGGCAATGCGGAAGCCTTCAACAATGAGCCAATGGTGGAGTTTGAATCCTTCAACACCCCAAGGTGAGGGGTAGGTGCTAGATACCTATCACAGGTATGGTAAAAGGACTTGGAGAAGGTTATCTCAACCCTACAAGACAATACAACCTAATCACTAGG
>MU223804.1:1567793-1609207 GCA_018584345.1 Thuja plicata | reverse complement strand
CAATCGGGTCAACTAGTGATGACTTATGGTCTCCGGAAGTTGGGCCACCTGAAATAGCAGAAAATAATTTTCCTTCAAAATTTTCGGGTTTCAAAAGTTATTTTGAGCCGACTTTGATGTATTAAAAATGAAAAATAAAATAATTCTAAGTTTGGCCGGCCCTAAGGGCTAAATTTCTAGAACCTTCTCGGGCGGTGGAAATTGCCTATATAAAGAAGGCCCGTAGTGTTGTCTTAGGCAGTTCGGGACAGTTCTGGGTAGATCTGGGTAATAATTCAAGGCTTTGTCCTACAGAATATTGTAAGGGGAATGCCCATGTGGCTTTGCATATTGTAATTCTGAAAGTTTTTAATTCCACATTTGTGGAGATAATAAGAAGCCCATTTTCTGTTCTTGCAAATTGTTGTTGCTTCTCTATTTCTGTTATGTGTTTGTGGCATTAAGGGGAGCACCCTTCATCACATTGTCTAGAAGAGCCCTTACCATTCAAGAGGTTCAATTGAAGAGCATGGGAATAGATCACTTCAAGGATCTATATGCTAAAGATGAGGACTTTGCAAACATCTACAAGGTATGTACTGAATACAAGAACCATTTTCATAGTAATTATGCTGAATACAGATTGCAAAGCAATCTTTTGTTCAAGGGAAATCAATTATGTGTCCCTAGAGGCTCTATTAGGGAGAATATGATTTAGGAAAAGCACAATGTTGCATTGAGTGGTCACTTTGTAATCACTAAGACCCAAGAACTTGTTCAAAGGTTCTACTACTGGCCGAGAATGAACCTTGATGTTAAGAGGTATGTGGAAAATTGCATTTTATGTTGGCCAAGGTTACTTCTTCAAATGTTGGCCTTTACCAACCACTACCTATTCCCACTAGACCTTGGGATTGTTTGAGCATGGATTTTTTAGTTGGGTTACCCAAGACAAGACAAGGCATGGATAGTGTTTATGTAGTTGTGGATAGATTCAGTAAGATGGCTCACTTTGTGCCATGCAAGACCACTAATGATGCTAGCCAAATATCCTCTCTCTTCTTCAAAAAGATAGTAAGAATCCATGGGTTACCTAAGAGGATTGTGTCTAATACAGACACCAAATTTATGAGTCATTTTTGGAGGAAACTTTGCCAAAGATTAGGCACTAATTTATCCTTTGGGTTTACCTACCATCCCAAAATTGATGGTCAGACTAAAGTGGTGAATAGAAGCCTTTCAAATCTACTCAGGTGCTTGACAAAGGAGTATGGACAACAATGGGATCAATTGATTGGATAGGCTGAGTATGCCTATAATGACACCATCAATAGATCAATAGGGAAGAGCCCCTTTGAGATAGTATATGGATTACATCCTAGAGGAGTCTATGAGTTGAGAGACTTGAAGGATGGGGTGAAAACAAGTGGATATGTAGATTTTTATTGTGCAATGTAGGAGATACATGAGATAGTGATGAAGAATTTGACTGAGAACACCTTGAAACAAAAAACCAAGGTTGATGAGAGTAGAAGAATAGTTCAGTTCAATGTGGGTGACTTGGTCATGGTACAAATTAACAAATCAAGACTTCAAAGTGAGTCCCTCACAAGTTGTAGATGAGGAGTATAGGTCCCTGTCCTATCTTAGCTAAGTATGGTGATAATGTATTCAAAGTTGAGCTCCCAGAAGATAGTGGACTATCACCTATTTTTAACATTGCAGATTTAGTCCATTACAAAGGACCACAACAAGACATGGATCAAAATCTCAAGGAAGTAATTAGAGATGTGGAAGATCTCTGATTACCCCCTACTACAGTCACAATAGTTGACAGTGTATTGGATACTTAAGTCTACAAACAAAGAGAACCAAAGCCTACAAGGAACACTTTATAAAGAAGCATGATCAAATGGATGTTGATGCAGTATGGGTCAAAGAATAAGAGTTTAAGAAGATGGGGATTGACCCAAGTATCCTCAATTCAAGGGTGGATTGATCTTTTTGTTTTGGGGAGGATGGTGTAGGAGCACACCTAGGCTAACCTTCATGTTTTTATCATTTTGGCTTGTACTTGACATTGGAAAAGTCAAGATAGTTAGGTTTTTTTTGGATCTTATAATGTCATTGCAATATGGGCTAGGTGAGTTAGTCATTAGGACTAAGCTCACAACAATAGCCATTGTTAGTAGTTTCTCGATTACTTAGGCTTAGTTGCTAAATGTTGGATTTGAGTCATGAATGTGTCCTAAACACATAAATAAGGACATAGAGATGACTTGAGGCCTTTAATGATCTTGGATCCTTGAAATGAAGAGGTTAGAGGTCCTAAAACTTAGGGAGAAGGCATAATGGAAAAGATGCCAAAAGTTGCTAAAATGTTGCTATGACAACATTTGGAATTATTGGAAATGTTGCATGCAACTCGGTTATCTTTGGATCCCCTTATGAATAGGAATGAGGAATCTACCAAAAAGGCCTAGAATCATGGAGATGGCATCTAATGTTACCCAAGGACTCACATCTAAGCATGAGTCATTCATTGTAACAAGATTTTGAATAGTGAAATAGCTCTACAACTCTGTGTATTCAGGAATCCTGAGCATTTTGTTATGACAGTCGAATGTAATGGATTGACAGACTGAAACTAATTGTTGTTTTATGTTCCTAGGATAGTTTGAAGCATCTTTCATTCATTAAGCTAGTTGTTTAGAGGTAGTGTAAGGTCTTAGATAAAATATTTTGTGTTTTGTGTTTTTACTGGTCCTATCCTGACCAGTCAGACGATTCATGGCTCCCCCATGAAATCTAACCATGGGATATTCCTAAGGATAGATGTAAATGTTAGGGGAGTCAATGGTCTATATATATGTAGAGTTAGGAGTCAGGGAAAGTCAAGTTGCTATTTTTAATCCCAAGGCCTAGGCGAGCATGCATTGTCTGGTTAGTGGTTTGGAGGTGAAACAGTGATCATTCTTATGCAAGGTAGTGAAGTAATGTAAAATCCAAGTGTAGTTTTAGTTAGGGCATAGTCATATCTTGACATGCTAGGAGGTTTGATTTTGTATCAATCCAATTGGTCAAGTTTTGAGCAAGTTTTACATTGTGTTGCAGACTGTCCTAGAAATTAGGCCTATTAGCCCTATTGATCCTAGTTTGTAGGAACCCTATGTACGAAGGAATTATGAAACTAAAACTTTCAAAACCTCTTGTAAAGTGATAGAGGGTATATAAATGTGTGATTGGTTTTTCAACTTCTTTGGGAAAGTTTTAAAAGAAGTGGGAAAAACACATTCTGAAAGGCTAAATGGTTTTCAAATTACAAGGAGATGGACATTTACAAGTGGATGGATATCCCTACATTGAATCATGAATGTTAGAGTGGAATTGGCACTTAGATCCTTCTAGGTGTAGTGGAAGAAGTGAAGAATTGAACTAACTAAAGGGTGTTAGTCTTTCAAGGTGAAGCACATGAGTTGAGAACTCTTAGAGGAGAGTTGGAATTGGACTTAGTTAATCATCTAAGCCAATCAGGACCTAGAGGAGATTAGGTTCCTAGAAGAGACAAGCTAAGATCTCTTAGTGGAAGTGCGAGCAAGCCTTGTAGACTCACATCAAATGGGTTATTGATAGTGGTTTCTCACATAATATGACTGGAGATAAAAATACTTGTGTTAGTCTTAAAAGATATGATGGTGTTGTTGTAAGATTTGGAAACAATACTCCTAAGCTTATCATTGGAGTTGGATCTATTTCTCTGGATGGAAAAACTAATACTAATAATGTATTTCTTGTTGATGGAATTAAGCATAATTTGTTGAGTGTTGGATAGCTAGTGGTCAAGGGTTATCAATTGAAATTCATTGATATGAAATGTTCTATCAGAAGTAAGGTAGGAGACTTGATCACATCTGGTAGTAAATCTAGAGCTAATGTATTTGAATTGAATACATCAGAGGCTTCTTGTTTTATTGTTAAGGTTGATGACAGTTGGTTATGACATAGAATACATTTTCATGTTAGCTTTAATAATATTGTGAAGGCAAGTATGACTAATGCAATAAGAGATATACCTAATATTGTGAAACCATCTAACCCTATGTGGAGAGAGTGTGTTATGGGGAAGCAGACTAGAAGCAGTTTTAAAAGAAAATCCTACTCTGTGAAAGGGAAGTTGGATCTAGTACATACATATCTGTTTGGTCCTAAAAGAACAAGATATTACTATGGTGAGAGGTATTTTATACTTTTTGTTGATGACTTTTCTAGAATGATGTGGGTTACATAAGTAAGGGAGAAATCTGAGGCATTTGATAAATTCAAGATATTCACAGGAAAATTTGAGAATGAATGATGCTTGAAGATAAAATGTTTGAGGTCAGATAGAGGTGGTGAGTTTACTTCAGACTTTTTTAATACCTACTGCAAAGAGCATGTAATATATAGACATACATCTTCTCATAGGATGCCACAACATAATGGGATAGCAGATTTAAGGAATAGAACAATATTACATGCTGCGAGAACTATGCTTCTAGAAGGAAATGTATCACATGTTCATTGGATAGAAGATGTTGGTACTACTATGTACACCTTGAACAAAATTCAGACCAGAGAAGGTAAAAGTAAGACTCCTTATGAATTATGACATAATCACACTCCTACTTAAAATATTTCAGAATATTTGGAAGTAAATGCTATATCAAAATGATGATATAGGGAATTTTTATTCTAGAAGTGATGAAGGTATCTTCCTTGGTTATTTTACTAAGAGAAAAGCCTATAAATGTTTCAATCTTATTTTAAGGAAGTTCATTGAAAGCGCTTATGTGAGGATAGATGAAAGGTTTTAGATTGAGGATAAAGTGTGTGAATATGGTCAATATGTAGAGATTAAGGAGGTCACTACAAATCCTAAAGAACCTTTTGAGATTGATAATGAGATCGAAGATAAATCAAATGAGCTTACTGAAACTCCTAAGACTCTGAGGTATGTTAAGAAGAACCATCCTGAAGATCAAATAATTAGTGATGCAAATAGAGGAATGATGAATAGATCAAAAGTAAGAGATGAAATTTGTTTAATTTCTCAAGTTGAACCAAAAACTACCCACGAAGCATGTAGAGATGAATCTTGGACTAAAGTGATGCGGGAAGAATTAGAAAAGATAAAGAAAAAAAATACTTGGGAATTGGTTTCAAGGCCTAAAAACAAGAATGTCATAAGAAGTAAATATATTTTCAAAAGCAAAATGGATGAGGAAGGAACAGTGGTAAGAAATAAGGATAGGTTGATTTATAAAGGCTACTCGCAACAAGAATGCATAGACTTTGAATTCACAATTTCTCATGTTGCTAGGTTGGAAGCTGTGAGACCATTCCTTTATTATGCCACACATGGATGTGAAACCAACATTTTTGAATGGAGATTTGGAGGAAGAGGTATACATAGAGAAACCTGATGGATTTTCTTGGATAGGAGAAGAAGACATGGTCTGTAAACTAAAGAAAGCATTGTATGCACTGAAAAAAGCATCAGTAGCATGGTTTGCAAGACTAGATAGGTATCTACTTTGTCTTGGTTTCATAAAAGGTAATGCAGATAGTAATTTATACCTAAGAACTAGTGAAGATGGAATTCTAATCATAGAAGTTTTTGTTGATGATATCCTTTTTGGAGGTAATGATAAAATGAGTAAAAAGTTCTCTAAAGAGATGGAAAATGAATTTGAAATGTCAATGATTGGTGAGATGAAAGTTTGTCTCAGTTTGCAAATTAATCGGAACAAGAATGGTATTTTTATATCTTAGACCAAGTATATTACGGAGATGTTGAAGAAATTTGGAATGGAAGACTATAAACCTGTTGGGACACCTATGGTGACTGGTTATAAACTAACTCATAACAATGAAACTTAGAGTGTTTCAGACAAAGTATAGATCAATGATTAGAGGTCTACAATATCTAACTCACACTAGACAAAATATTTTTAACGTAGATGGAATTGTGGCAAGATATTAAGTAGATCCTTAAGAGACACAAGTTGCTGCTATGAAAAGAATATTCGGATACCTGAAAGGAATAATAGAGTATGGATTATGGTATAAAAAATATGATGACTTTATTTTACATGCTTATACTGATGCTGATTGGACAAGTAGTGTAAGAAGCAAGATTGTATAGCCCAGTCTACTGTTGAATCTGAGTATGTTGCTAGTGCTATAAATTGTACACAAGTTGTTTGGATGAAACAAATGTTGAAGGATATTGGAATAATTTTTAAAGAGCCAGTGGTTATCCATTGTGATAACACTAGCACAGTGAATATGTCAAAGAACCCTTTAATGAATTCAAAGACTAAACATATTTCTATTAAGTATCATTTCTTGAGCGACAAGCTGGAAGAGAAAGAGATCATATTAGAGTTTGTTAGCACAGAGGAACAAATAATAGATATATTTTAGAAAACCTTTGCCAAAAGATTTTTTTGAGTATCTTAGAAGCATGTTTGGGGTGAGAGCCCCTCCCTATGGTAATTAATTGATGCAGGAATGCATCTGTCCAGTGGCTTTCATAGCTATATCATTTTCTATACTTTATGTTGAATCTACTTCTCAGGGGGAGTGATCTCAGGAACACTACAGAACATATTTGAGTAATTTTTGCACTTGGTTGTTAGACATGCATATTTGAAAATGCTCCACCATGCAAAAGTTTGAAGAAGAGTTATGGCACCCATTTTCCATTATTGTCAAAGGGGGAGAGATTCTAAGTCAAACTCCCTGCTATTTTAGGGATAATTATTTTGACGATACTAAGAAGATTGTATTGAGAGTTAGCACTTTTTGGGTTGATGGATTTTATCATATGTTGCAATCAATGCCAAAGGGGGAGATTGTTGGATGATGTTTAAATTGGCTACTAATGATGGTGTTGGCATTCATTTTTTGTCACTAATGTCAACAAATCTTTCTATGAATGAAGTACAGATGAGTTATGATGCCTGACAAAAGTGTACGAATATGGTACAGATGAATTAGAATGAGTGAAGATGGGGATATGTCAAAGGATGTATGATTATATTATTTCTAAGTTTTCTTGGCTTAATATTTCATGTTGGATGAGTTACAAATGTTTTGGTGAAGACTGGTTTCTAGACTATGATAGTGATGATTGACACAGCGAGTCTCTATGTTTTGAGTATATCTTACAAGTGATGATGATTCATGTTATGCGAGATTAAGGGATGCAAGAAGACATGTTCAGGAATTTTTTTGGTGGGTCACAAGTCATATAATTATTGATGACATTAGTTATGGCATGTATTCTAGAGTAAAATTATTTGGGGCTGACTTTAGAGATGTAGCATGTATTATGGATTACGATTGTGGATTACGAATCTTGGATTATATCTGATGTATTGAAATTGATGTATACTTTTTATAGGTATTGTGTGTATCTTAGCAGGGTGTTAAATATTTATTTGTATATTAGGAAAGCTTAATTGAGTGACCTAATAAATTATTGTAATAGGGTATATATGAGAGATCTTTTCTTTTGAAAAGATTGTGTGTGTGAAGAGAAGGTGATTGACAGAGACAAAGAAGTGTAGAAGTTGTGAAGCTTGATTGACTGATGGATGTAGAATAGAGGATATGTTCATTGTACATTATTGGAACAGACCAAGAAAAGATAGTTTCTATCAGATAGTTCACTGGATCGTATATTTTATTTATACACTTGTACGAATTGGAAATGCTTGAGGGTGACTTTAACCTTCTTTAGGCACTGTGCTTGGGCAGTGAGCCCACTGTTACTCTTGAATTCTAATAGGGTTTGTCCTTTAATAGGGACTATGTATTGTAATGCTGTATTAAGCTCCTAAGAGGGCTAAATATTTTAACAGGGATACTATACTCTCAGTAGATCATTTTTGTGTGCTAATTCTCATTAGGGTTTTACCTTTAACAAGGTCTCCTTGACAACAAAGGATTGTGTTATTTTGTTTGCATTTACTGTAATATCATTTGATGTGAAGTTTTGATTTATAATGATTAATGTTTAATAATTTGTCTCACAACTAATTCACCCCCCTCTTAGTTGTGTTGCTGGACTGTTATTCGTAGCACAACTTCATGTTATACATACAAATTTGTTCAAATATTATCTAAGAATAAGAACATGATCTACATGAGAAATGGATTTGGCTAAAATACCATCAACAAAATATTCTAAGATCCTATGAATATAATTGTGAAAGATAAGCATCATATCACGTTGATAGGTAGCACTGGCATTTTACAATCCAAATGGCATGAAAACCCATCAAAATTTTCCCCAAGGAGATATGAAAGTAGTTTTGTATTAATCATGAGGGGGGATGAATATTTGAATATAGACAAAAAATTCATCCATAAAATATAATAGAGTATGTCCAACTATGGAATTAACAACCATTTCAACATTTGGGAGGGGAAAATCACCTTTCAAAGAAGCTTTATTTAAGTCTCATAAATTGGGATACATGCAAATTTTATTCTCACCCTAAGCTATGACTACAATGTTTGAGATCCAAAGAGAATAATGAATGGGACAAAGGAAACTATCACAATAAAGGTTTTCAATTTTAGCTTTTACAAGTAATGGAATCTTCGGATTCATTTTTTGAATTTTTTTATTTACTAGTTTCACATTCAGAACCAGAATGATGTTATGGGTCACAATCTTAGTATCAATGACAAGGATATTAAAATAAGACTAAGAAATGGGAAATTCAATAAGAAGTGAAGGAAGTTCTTTTTGTTTACTTTCATCTAAACATTTTCTAATTTGTATCATTTTTATTCATTGTAAGGATTCATTTGCACATCAATGGTATTGATATTCAAACGATTACTTTGTTGAGGAACATTTAGAGATAGGGAAGATCATGTATTTCTTCAAACTCATAATCTTTCCCAAAGTATGCATGGGCATTAAAACAAGAAGTAAATCATCGATTATGATGATACTGGGAGAGATCATCATAAGTTCCCAAAAATTCAGCCAAAGCATCATCATTAATAAAAATGTCCAAAGAGGGTTTCTCATCAAGGGCATCAAAGTCAATAAGATGAGGGTTATCCACAAAAAGAGGTTATGGAGATATAGTATTAACATTAAGAGAAGGTTTGTGGGATCATTTTGGTGGCTTATAAGGATTATATCCTTTGCCAAAATAATATTCATGTACATCTTTTCGCAAGGGAACTTGTATTCATTTTTCATTTATGCCACATTAATTACCATTGAAACTATTTTTTATCTAATTGATGATAACCAGGACCGTAATGAGAAGCCATATCACTATGGTGCTACATATGTCACTATGTCATAACAATCAGGTTTAATAGGCTCAAGAGATTTATTAGAATTAAAAGAAGCAACAAAATTGTTACTAAGTTGATCATAAACAAGAGAGACATTCTTCAGTTCTTGAATAGTGTCACCTTGTTTAGATTATATTTTTGTTACAATATTATAATCTACTAAATAGGTAGGTGTGAAATCTAAGGATCCCTAATAATCATAAAAATGGACACTAGCTGGAGAAGGATCATCCTTAGGGGATAAAGGTATTTCTTGTTGAATTGAGGTAGTAAACGGTTTGACATCTCATTCAGAATGCAAACAATTTCACACTTTATCATTAGCAACAAGAGTATACATGATGTTTTTATATATAAACTTTACTTTGTGATGAAGGGTTGAAGGAAAAACATGCATAGCGTGTAACCATGGTCTCCCTAAAAGAATATTTTAATTAAGAGCACTAGGCATAACATGAATATTAGTAGACAAGATAACATGACCTGTTTTGATAGGTAAAGTTAATACCCAAAGTTTTCCTGGCCACGTTATCAAAACTATGGATATGAATAGAATTAGGTTTAATGATAGAAACATCCACTTTGATTTTGTGTAACAATTCAATGCTACAAATATTCAATCAAAATATATTATCAATTAAGGTCCTATGGATAAGGTTACCTTGATAAGAACATCAACCATAAGGGAATCATGTTGATCTTATTACTCTTTAGGAGGAAACTCATCTTGAGAAAATATAATTTGAGTCTAAGAGGTAATAGTATTTGTACATTCCTATAAAGAATTGATATTATATTGCGTATGGGATGAAATATAAATATTTTTAAGGATGTTTTCAATTCCTCATACTAAGTAGGGAATGTTTGGATAAGCTCCGAAAGAGAAATCTTGGAATGTGTAGTAGGTAATTTTTCTACTAAAACATATTCTTTTCCAATATTAAAGGGAAGATGAGGTGTGGGAGGAAGCAAAAATTTTAAATCTAGGAGAAGATTAGACATGACAAGATTTGTAGGTTGAGGATTTTTTCTAGTATGATAAGTATGAGCAACCACTTGATAATTCTTATTAAACTCTAGAGGACTCTTTGATTTTCCTTTTACAATTATGATTAGTTTGTTAGGAGTTTACAAAGAAGTTTGTTCATGATGAATTTTAACAATATTCATATGTTTATTTGATATTGTGGGATTACCTTGAGCAAGATGAACAACTACTTTTTTGTTTTTCTACATTGTTAATATACCCATTCATTGGAAGAAATTCAGGGATTTTTAGGCAAAAGTATGGTTTAAGAATCATACATGAAGGATAAATAGATATGAATTCATCTAGAGCTTAATATAACATATAATAGTCATCACTACTAAATGGCTCATCACAGGATCTAAAATATTGCATAACTGAATCAAACATTTTTTAGAAAAACTATAACTAAACAAAGAAAATTAACAATGCAATATGATATATTTGTTTTGTTTGTTTTTAAGCTAGAAATTTAATACAAGTACAATAAAAAGAAAACATCTAACTAACCAAAGAAAAATTTAATATGCATGAAAGAGATGGGTTCAGCAAAATTGAATGTATGAAATCATAAGCAACATAAAGGAGATATTTCTCAATTCATAACACACATTAGACTACAAAACCACCTTGAAAAAAATAAGATCAACACGGATTAGATGATAGGGATATTAATTTAATATGTATGCTTATTAAGGTTTTTATTCCTTTGTTGCTTAAAATTGAGAAGGACGAAGATAATGGAAATATGCAAAAGACCAAATAACAGATCTGATTTAATATAACCGAAAGGCTAATGCGTGAAGATAAATGAGGAAAGATTAAATGCACCTGAAAATCATAGCGTAAAAATAAAATACTAGATCTGAATTCCCAACTGTTGGAGTCTGATAATGACCTATAACTGCAGATCTGGGATACAAAAAACT
This sequence comes from Thuja plicata, assembly GCA_018584345.1. Taxonomy (NCBI): domain Eukaryota; kingdom Viridiplantae; phylum Streptophyta; class Pinopsida; order Cupressales; family Cupressaceae; genus Thuja; species Thuja plicata. The sequence goes on along the minus strand of MU223804.1, from coordinate 1,597,903 downwards.
AGAACTTGTTCTACCTAAAATTTCACTATGAAAAGTAAGGAACATGTCACCATTATTGTCATAAGCATAGGAACATGTCACTACTATCATCGTGTACCTAGGGTTTTTTACTAGAAATTTCATAGAAGGTCTTTCTTTATCTCTTGAAGGCTCCTCTAGTCTCACAGCTCAATCTAGGGTCTTTGGTACCTGTAGATCTCAGATTTATTTTTTTTAATTTTTTAATTTTTTAATTTTTTAATTTTTTTTTTTTGTGTGTGTGTGTGTTGTTAGAGTGAATTTAGAATAACTAAGAGGGGGTGTGAATACATTATCCACGGGTCTATATGTACCAATTGAAACTTTATAGCACTTTAAACAACTCAAGTTTGCTCAGCAACAATAGTATAAGTCAATAACATAAATATGCATTTTATTGTTCAAATGTAATCAGCTTGCAGAAACTTAATAGTAAAACACAACATAAGAATTCACACAAGTTGACACCAATATTTAACGTGGAAACCCAATTTGGGAAAAACTACCAATAACATGATACCAAATTTTCATGCTTCTGAAGTGAGCTCTTCTAGGATCCAACCATGTTAAAGGTTACAAAACACATAGCTAAATGTGACCTGGTTAAAGGATTTAATCACCCTGTCAAGAGTGGCCTTGTTAGAGGACTTAGAACATTCCATCATAATGTCATATTTCTCAAAGGATTTATATAATGATTGTTAGGTCAACCTAGTTAAAGGATTTTGACTAATACAATGGTTAGAAAGTAATCAGCAGGTGTGATCTGATACATACAACTTACTTTGCAAATTCGGATCTAGTTTAGCTCTAATGCTAATTCACTGAGTGACCTCTATTCTTATTCCAATCTTCAGATCTGCTTGGAAATCCATCAAGCAATCACTTTTGCAATCCTCTACTTCTCTACTCAACCTTCTCTACTAGATCATGCCAATCAGTCAATTAACCATGCAATCCTCTTGTATACACTTAGCACATTCATATCACACCTTGAATAACCCCTCAAGGTTATCCTATACCTCTTCATCTAGGTAAAATAAATATTTGCCTCTTAATGAAGATCAAATATCTTAGGTTAGGTTGGATCCAACAAATCTTTCCATCATTTACATTTAATTTACTCCTCCAAAGAAATCATTAATTAAATCTTGAATCCATGCATTAATTACGGTTACCTGTGCATTTAAATAATGTCGACCAATTTTTCTTATCCTTAATTAACATTACATATCCCAATGAGTTCAATTATGTCGACTAGAGATCTCAAATCTCAACATTTACCAAAATACTGGCTCTTAATCGACACTGTGCTCTTTTACTCAGTCATCAATGTTTTCTCTGGTAATTTACTGGCACTTGGTCAACATTTAAAGTTATGCTCAACATACACTAGTGCTCGGTCGACACAAACTTCACTCAGCATAAATTGTTCCCAGTAAACTGACATCTTCATTATAGATAAACAACACATTACCTTACCAATGTGCCAACTTATCAAGTACCCTTGTAATTTCCCATAACTCAACCATTTCACTTGGTCTTCTTGTTATCCTTGCCTTTAAATATTCTTTATTAATCAATAGATATGGTACTCAAATAGATAGCAATATTCTCAGGAGTTAAGGTTTGAGATCAATGACAAAACAACAATTGTTTATATTGTGGCTTTCCAACAATCTCCCTCTTTTGCATTGATAGAAACACCAAATTTTAAAACAATAATTTTTCACACATAGATACCATACAATCCAAAAAGTCTGCATGTGTTCCTTGATATGAACCAATCTTCATTAATGCATTTAGCTTCATTCTTATTCTCAAATTTTCATTAATGTCTTTAGTTTCATTCTGATTCTCATCCTGTAAAACATTTCTTCCTCTGTGTCTGTAATCACACTGGAATCTTTCTATTTATGTTCATCTGTAGACTCCCTCTTTCAGTAATCTCTCCCTTTTCTTTAAGTTGTAAACTCTCCCTCTTTGACAATAGTGCAAAAGACATTGACATCTTTATTATGCAGATTCTCCAATTTGAACTTTGTATCATGTTGTTCTTGTCATCTTTTTTATGACTGATCCTCTTTTCTATCCTTGTCTTTCTTTCACATCTTTAGGCAACTTCCTAAAGTGTGACTCTTGTGCATCAATGTGTCAAATATTCTGAATATAAAATTTGATGCAACACTTCCATTCTGAACTAATTAGCCTATGTTAGGGGAATCACCCCTAACTTACCTCGCAGATACTCATGAGCATCCTTGGGTAGTGATTTTGTAAATATGTCTGCCAATTGTTCCTTAGTATGCACATATTTCAGTCTCACTTCCTTGTTCTGAACTAACTCTCTCAAGTAATTATACTTGATAGCTATATGCTTTGTCTTAGAGTGCATCACATGGTTCTTAGAGATATTAATGGCACTCGTATTATCACAGTATATAAAAATTCATTTTGTGATCTCCTCTTTCATACCTTTCTGTAGTACCTTCAACCACACAATATTAGAACAATTGAGTGTTGCTTCCACATACTTGGCTTTAGCTATAGATTGTGAGGTGCAATTCTATTTCTTTCTTGTCCATGAAATCAATTTCTTTCCCAAAATAAATGTGCTACCTGTGGTACTTTTCCTATAATCCACGTTTCCATCCCAATTAGAATCAATGTAAACTCTAAGTTCAAACTTGTCATTTTGTTTGTAATATAGACCATATTCATCTATACCCTTCAAATATCTAAGAATTCTTTTTAGTGCCATCATATCAATCTCCTTGGGATTAGCAAAAAATATTGCAACAATTCCAACAGCCAGAGCAATATAAGGTCTATTGTGCACAACATATTGCAGCTTTCCAATCATTGACCTGTAAAGTGTTTGATTCACTACTTTTGTATTATCATTTTTTGTTAACTTTTGTCTAGTAGCCATGGGTGTACTTACTGGTTTTGATTATTCCATTCCAAAAAATTTTAGTATCTCCTTGACATATTTTGATTGAATAATATAGATACAATTATTCATTTGATATATTTGTAAGCCAACAAAGAATTTGATCTCACCAAACATAGACATCTCAAATTCAATTTGCATCTCTTTTGCAAATGTATGGCATAACACATCTTGTCCACCAAATATTATGTCATCAATAAAAATTTTAGATAGTAAAGTACCTTTAACTTGTTTTTTCTTCAAATACATATTGTTGTTGTCATTGGTCCTTGTGAATCTAATCTTCATCAGATAATTGTGCAATCTCTCGTACCATGCTCTTGGTGCTTGCTTCAGTCTATAGAGTTGCTTGTGTAGTTTGCAAACCATGTTCCTATTGCTTGGGTCAACAAATCCACCAGCTTGTTCAATGTACAATTCTTCTTCTAATATTCCATTCAGAAATATTGTCTTAACATCCATTTGATAAACTTTAAAACCTTTGTAGGCTGCATATGAAAGTAAACTTATGACTCCATCCAACCTTGCAACTGGGGTGAATGTTTCTCTATAATGAATTCCTTCCTCTTGTGCATATCCCTTGCATACCAGTCTAGCTTTATTCCTTGTTACTTCTCCATGTTCATTCAGCTTATTTTTGAATACCCACTTAGTACCAATTACATTTTTTTCATTCAGCCTAGGTACAAGTGTCCAAGTTTTGTTCTTTTCAATTGATTCAATCTCTTCGTTCATGGCTTGTATCCAGTCTTCATTTTCTCCATCATCTTTTACTGTTTTAGGCTCAAAATCACATAACAAGCATGTATTGTCTCTCAACTTACTTCTTGTCATAACTACTGAATCCCTTGATCCTATGATTTGATTTGGTTTGTGGTGCCTCCTTACATACTTTTCTAGAGTAGGTTATTGTATTGCTTCAGATTCATTATTCTCATTCAACTCAGGTTGATTTTGTGTCTCCGCATCTCCATTAGATAGCTCGGCAATTACCTCTTATTGCCTAATAACCTCATTCTGTGACTCAACATGTGCTAGCTGCTACTCAGAAACCTCTTCCTCAAGTTTAGGTAATACATTAGAATCTTCCTCGTCTAGATAAACAAATGATTTATAACATTCAGGTTCCTGTAAGCATTTTGCTTCATTCCTTTCTATATATATTCATCAATTCTAACATTTGCACTTTCCACAATTTTGTTAGTGTTAAAATTCAAACACTTATATGCTTTTCTTTTAGTTGAATAACCAATAAATATCCCTTCCTCACCTTTAGCATCAAGTTTTCTATTTCTGTTATCCTTCATAATGAAGCATTTACTTCCAAAAACTTTGAAATATCTTACATTAGGTGCATATCCATACCATCGCTCATAAGGTGTAGCATTACTACCTATCTTGACTTGTACTATGTTCAAGGTATAGACTGTTGTACTCACAGCTTCTCTCTAATATTTTTGTGCACCATTTTTCTCCATCATTAGTGTTCTGGCACAGTCCATGATATATCTATTTCTTCTTTCAGCAATACCATTCTGTGGTGGTGTCCTCGGTGTGGACATCTATCTTTTAATACCTTGGTCATTGAAGAATCTGTTAAACTCATTATAAATAAACACACCTCCTCGGTCAGATCTCAAACATTTTGGACTTTTATCTGTCTCTTTTTCAACTTTTGCCAAGTACCACTTAAATAACTATAATGCATCAGATTTTTCTTTAAGAAACATAACAGTCATCATTCTAGAGTAATCATCAACAAATAAAATGAAATATCTATCTCCACAGTAACTTTTCTCACCAATGGGACCACAAAGGTCAGTCTGAACCAATTCCAAAGTTTCCTCAGAAGTATGAGTCTTGCTCTTGAAACTAGATTTAATCAGTTTTTTCCAATTGACATTACTTAGACATTGCATTTTTAGGTTTCTTTAAGTTAGGCAGCCCTCTAACCTTTTTCAATTTGCTTATGCTTACCAAGTTATCAAAGTTTACATGACACAACCTTTTATGCCATAACCAAACATCATTATATTGTGCAAACAAGCATGTCTCATCAGCTAAGTCGAGATAGAACGGGTTACCTTTTGTTTGCTCTCCACTTCCAACTAGTTCTCCAATGGCATCATATATCTTTGCCTTCTTGTGATGGAACTCAACTCTGTAACCATAAGTATTTAGATGTACAACACTCAATAAATTATAGTTAAGATCATCAACCCAATATACATTGTCACATCTGATCTTGGCAGTCAATTTAATTGATCCTTTCCCTTTAACAAGACATGGTGCATCATTACAAAATTTAACATAACCACCTTTGCACTGATCTAGGGTCTCAAATTTATTTTTATCACAAGTCATGTGATGTGAACAACCACTGTCAATAATGCAATGATAACCTTTACTCATATAATAAATTAATGTAGTTTTGTCATCATCATCAGAATCATCTTTCATAGCAACATACACAACTTCTATATCATTTTCATCAGAATTGTCAGATCCACTGTCAGAAGCTTCTTCAACTATATAGAAAGATTTATTACCTTTGTCTTTGTAATCCTTATACTTTCTGAAGTCTTAGTCATCCTTTCTATCTTTGTACTTGTTGTCTCTTATTTCTTCTTTTTCATTCTTATCAGCACATCTAACAACAATGTGACCAACTTTTTTACATGAAAAATAAATGATAGGAAGTTTACCCTTAAATTTTCCTTTTCCTCTATATAGTATTCTTGCCATAAGTGCCTCAATTTCTTCTAGATCATCATTAGTAGTGTTGTTGTCACTGTTCACACATTTATTTCCTTTCTTTGATTTGTTAAGGACCGACTAGGTCTTGAATGCAGATTCAATAGCTTGTGGAGTGTGGTTATCAAAATTTGACATCTTGAATGCAGTAAGTTTGCCTACCAAACCCTCCAAAGTCAAATTGTTATTATGATTAGATCTCAAATCTTGAATTGTATAGAATCTAATATAATATACAGGAAGAAGAGTCCTCAATACCTTTCTCATAATGGTGTTATCATCAATGGTTCCATTAGCTCCTCTAATAATATTTACAACTTATTTTATCCTACCACAATATTGAACTATATTTTCTCCTTCTTGCATTTTCATTTCATCAAACTTACCTCTTAAACTTTCATATTTGGTTCTCAACACATTTGTATCTCCTCCATAGATGGTTTCTAGGGTATTGGGAACATCTGCTTTAAATTTGTACAGTTCTTTATGTCTTCAAATTCAGGATATCTTAAGGATGATGCAATCTCCAACATTGCTTGATTGTGTTCCTTCTTTTCTCTTAACTATTTAGCGGTGAGAGGTGTTGTAGGGACTACATAATCATGTTCAATATAATTTTTAGCAGCACCACTAATACTAGCTAGATACAATTTCATGAAACTCTGCCATGCAGGGAAATTATCTTTGTTCAACTTTGGTACCTCCTTTCTATACATCTTGATCTTTCACTCCAAGTACCTTCAAACAGTTTTCAAGAGACCAGAGTATGATACCAATTGTTAGAATGAACTTAGAATAACTGAGAGGGGGGATAATCCGTTATCCACAAGTCTATATGTACCAATTGAGACTTTATAGTACTTTAAACAACTCAGGTCTTCTCAGTAGCAACAATATAAATCAACAACATAAATATGCAGTTTACTGTTAAAATATAATCACCTTGCAGAAAATTAATAGTAAATCACAACATAAGCATAAACACATGTTGACACCAATATTTAAAGTGGAAACCCAATTTGGGAAAAACCACTAGTAACATGCTACCAAATTTTCACTCTTCTAAAGTGAGCTCTGCTAGGAGCCAACCCTGTTAAAGGTTACAAAACACATTGTTAAATCTAACCTGGTTAAAGGATTTAATCACCTTGTTAGGAGTGGCCTTGTTAGAGGACTTAGAAAATTCTACCTAAATGTCACCTTGCTCAAAGGATTTATATAATGACTGTTAGGTCAACCTGGTTAAAGGATTTTGACTGATACAATGGTTAGAAAGTAATCAGAAGGTGTGATCAGATACATACAACTTACTTTATGAATCGAGATCTAGTTCATCTATAATGCTAATTCACTGAGTGGGCTCCATTCTTATTTCAATTTTCAGATCTACTTGGATATTTGTCAAGCAATCACTTTTGCAATCCTTTACTTCTCTGCTCAGCCTTCTCTGCTAGATCATGACAATCAGTCAATTAACCATGCAATCCTCTTGCATATACTTAGCACATTCATCTCACACCTTGAATAACCCCTTCAGGTTATTTTATACCTCTTCATCTAGATAAAATAAATCTTTGCTGCTTAACCATGATCATAGATCTTAGGTTAGGTTGGATCCAATGGATCTTTCCATCATTTACATTTAATTTACTCCTCCAAAGAAATCATTAATTAAATCTTTAATCCATGTATTAATTATGGTTACCTGTGCATTTTAATAATGTGTACCAATTGAGCTTATCCTTAATTAAATTTACATTTCCCAACAAATTCAATTTTTTCGGCTAGAGATCTCAAATCTCAATATTTACCAAAATACTGGTGCTCGACTGACACTTTGTTCTTTCACTCGATCATTATTGGTTTCTCCGGTAATTTACTGGCGCTCGGTCAACATTAGAAATTATGCTGAGCATACACTGGTGCTTAGTCAATGCAAACTTTGCTCGACATAAACTATTCCCAGTAAACTGACATCTTTGTTATAGATAAACAACACATTACCTTGCCAATGTGCCAACTGATCAAGTACCCTTGTAATTTCCTATAACTCAACCATTTCACTTGGTCTTCTTATTATCCTTTCCTTCAAATCTTCTTCAGTAATCAACAGATGTGTTACTCAAACAGATAGCAATAGTCTCACCAATTAAGGTTTGACATCAATGACAAAACAACAATTGTTTATATTGTGGCTTTCTGACATGTGCATGTGTGTGTGTGTGTGTGTGTGTGTGGATATATAGGGGTTTTCCTTAGTCAACTCCCCATTTTGGTGATTCTCACCTCCACGAATAGCCAATATAACAAAGATAATTTGTAGTGCTCATGAATCTAGATTATATCTAAAAATTTATGAGCTCAAATGCATAAATAAATGTCTATATCTACCCTAATTGTGATATAGTAAACCCTAGTATGAAAATACAATCAATGTGTTATTGAATGCATCCAAACAAATATAGATCTTAAATGTAAATGTGTAGATATAAAGTATAAATGTATAGATTTGAAGATAACAAGAAATTGTACACTATCCTAGGAGAAAGAGTACAAGCCAATCACAAGTCACTGATCTCGTAGCCATCATCTTAACCAATTTGTCTCTCCATAAGGAGGATTGAATGCTTGAATACTTGAAAAAGAATGTAGATGCTTGATTGAAGTTTTGGCAGCCTTGATTCACAAGTCCTCACTTCATGGGATGTCTTGAAATTGGGGCCTAAACCTTGTGATTTCTTTTATCATGAAAAAAAGAAGTGTTATGGTTTCTTTTATACAAAATTGGGAAATAAATTTGAGCTTATCAACCACAGATCTGAATCCCCCATAATTAACTAGAGATAGGAACCTAGTTCAAATCTAGGCATAAAACCCACGGAACATGTTGCCAATGGAAACACGTCTTGCCCTATATAGGAAAATATTTTTTATGTGGGTCCAGGACATTTAGGGGATTTAGGAAGGAATAAAACAACTAATTTTTATATCGAGATAGTATTCTAGGACCACAAAAAGGTAAATAGGGTCTCAGAGGTTAAATGAGTTACTTGGTTGGAGCAAAAAAAGAGGAGCACACTTAGAAATAAGGGCATACCTCATTCTTGGATAGGTATGAAGAGATTAGAGGACCCATATTTAAATTTAGGTATGCATTAAGTGTAATTGTGAAGTCCTATTATGCAGTCTATAATGAGAACACACTAAGGTAGGTGCTAAACAAGCATGAAATTGTAGACTATTTAGGTTTTTACAATTTATTATGGTACATCTATGATTTATTTGAGGAATATGTTCTAAAAAATATATTAAATTACTCTAACATGCAATCTAGTTTTTTTTTTCCAATTGGTGGTTTAATTCATTTTAATAGATTTATGGCTAATGTGCATATACACGACCTCTTTTCTACTGCTAGATTTGGTGTTTGTCAAGTAATTTCAATGCTACTCTCAAAAAATTAAGTACTTCTCTGGAGGAAGTATCTCCTTCTATGGTTTATAGTGTTTGTAGAAAATTTTATGGGTTTTTCATGCTTTGGTCAGACACTCTGAGTGCTATTATTGTTTGTCTCCCGAGTGCATCTCTCCCCTTCATGTGACAGATCCACGGGATATTAATTATTCTCCTAATCATAATAATGAGAAATGTGTTGATCCTCCTCCTCCCTTGCCAGTTGAGGACTATATTAGCTTTAATGATTCTTATGATTATGATATCTATTCTAATGTTGATGTCTTCTCTCCTCTAGATGTAGGTCCAATTAGTTTATATTATTCTACTATCTGATTTGCATCAATTATTTGAATTATGTTTAGTTTTTTTAGTGTTGGTTTCTTCCAACAATGGGGTTAGTAGGTGTGTTTAATTTTTGAATCTTTGGGACTTATTTTGTATCATGGTCGAGACTCATTCTGGTTTACATCCTCTTCTTCACATATCAGGAAGTAAAGCATTTTTATAAACTCTTCTATGTAAACACTTTTATTATTAATATAAATATATCATGTCTTTTCTTCTAGATTTTATTGGGTAATATTTTTTACATCAATACTTTTTATCACACTGAGTGATCCATCAACGGGATGAATAGACAATGTTAGAATATTAAAGAAAAGATGATTCTATGACTTTCCTTGCAATCTTAATCCTTAGCAACTCCATTTTCTTGGAATTGAAACAAATTAAACTCTCATGAAGGGTATTGATTAAATTTATCATTTTTCCACAATCCATATCAAGATCATATTATTTCTTCTGGATTAATTAAGAAATCTTTTTTACATCAACATTTTAGATCACATATACAAGAAAAAACTCAAAAATAGCTTTGCAACTTTTTTCCCACTCAGCAACTTTTGAATGCTAGGTTCTGTGCCGGCTCTGAATGAGTGTTTCTACCTCATCCCAGGCTCCACCGGGGGAGCTGGGAGGTGATTGTTTGGACCTATTCCTAGTCCTTGTGGGGAGAGATGACTTTAAACCCCCTTTGGTTGGGGTTGACTCTTTTTCCTCTGAGATGGTTGAGTCGCCTGTTGCCTTAACTAATACCATGGAACCCCTTCCTAAGCCTGTTAAGGTAGATAATACTGGTGCATTGGGGGGATGGAAGATGACGATGTTGGGATCTGAGATTCCTAACACACCTAAGATGCCTGAATTCTTGGCGGGAGAATTCGGTCCTAAAATCTTTGTCCCAGATGGAGTTGTGGAGGACATATCTACTGCCCTACACCTTGCCCTTGTTGGGAGGTTTGTGGCCTTTAGGCCCACCATAGAGATGGTACATAACTGGTGTACGGCCAGGTGAAAAGTGAAAGGAGCTCTGTCAATTTCTTCTATGCCAGGGGGCTATTTATTTTTAGATTCAATGCTAAGGCAGATTTCAGTAGTGTTTCTACAGGGAGCTGGTACTATGGGAAGCATGCTCTTCTGATGGTTAAATAGAAGCCTAGATTTAACCCAGAAATTGATCTGCAAAAATTTGCCCCGGTTTGGGTCCAACTTCCTGGTCTTCCGCTAGAATTTTGGGATAATAAAGTGTTTAGATGGATAGAGAATTCCTTCGGTAGTTTTGTGACTGCTGACTCGATTACTCTTTCAAAATCTCACCTCGTGTTTGCTATATTTTGTGTTAATATCACGATGAATAACCCACTCCCCAACTTTGTACTACTTAAGTCTAAGTGGGGGAACTGGAACCAAGCCATTGTTTATGAAAACACCACTCTACATTGCCAAAAGTGTGGGAAAAAAGGGCATGTGGTGACTAACTGCAAGGGCTCTACTAAGACGAAGGAACATCCTATCACTTGCCCGTCGCCTTTGGTTAAAAATGGTGAGTCTATTGGGAACACAGTGAATACCATGATTATTCTCGCTTCTAGTGATGGTGTCCCCCCCCAAGGTAATGAACTAGGCATAGAAGGGCCTGTAAGGAACACAGAGACCGAGAAGACTGATGCCCGAGAAAAAGGGTATAGTAAGGAAGAGCCATAAAAGAACATAGAAGTTGAGAAGGTGGAGGCTTTAGAAGAAGGTGAGATTCTCAGAGTGAACTCTGTAGTGGAGATGGGCATGGACCCTGTTGTTGGAGAAATGGTCATAGTATTATCGGACATCTCCAACACTATTATTAATAGTCCAAATGGTTATAATACCACCATGGAAAACAAGTCTCGGGTGTCTGGAAGTGCTTTGACGGGAAAATTCTTGGGGGAAACCTCTTCCAACTGGCAGAGTGCTTTAGACCTTGGTGAGGAAATTTTGAGAGCTTCCTCCTTTTCACCTTCAACCTCGGTCCCCGACTGGTCAGAACCTAAAAGGAAAACTAGGAGCAAGAAAATGGGTGATGGACTGGAATCAAAATTGAAGGCTAATGTAGGAAGTGAAAACAAGGTGGGCCGCCTGACGGCCAAGGTGACCAGAGCTAAGGAAGCTACAAGGGCCATTGCCAGCAGAAGGCAACTAACCCTGGAAGACTCTCAAAAAGGTAAAAGATGAAGTTCCTCTCATGGAACATAAGGGGCATGAACAGCCCACAAAAATAGTTCTCTTTAAAGAAGTATATTATGGAGCTATGAGTTGATATGGTTCTCATATAGGAGGTTAAAATGAAGCACAGTATTTTTGTGCCACTAGTTGATAAAATTTGGCCTGGGGTGGCCTTCCTATATAGTGAAGATGATGGGGCTTCAGGTTGTGTTGCTACCCTCTCAAATCCTTGTAAGTTATTTGGTAAATTTGTGGATTCTTCTCACAACTTTCTTGCTGCATTTTTTACTTGGAATAATTCTTCATGGTATATGTTCAACATTTATGCCCCAAACTCTAGAAATGAATGGGGTAGACTCTAGGGGGAAATCTCTAACCTCATTGATGCCAACCTTGATTTACCTATTATGTGTGCTAGAGATTTTAATTCCCCCCTGTTTCCCTTAGAAAAATTAGGAGGATCCCAAGATTATTCTGATAGCATGCAAGAGCTTGCGGATTTCATGAGGATTAGTGATTTGGTTGATATTGAGTTACAGGGTACGGAGTTTACCTGGTCTAACAATAGAAAAGGTAGATACCTTATTTAGGTTAGGTTGGACAAATGGTTGATATCCAGTGGGTGGCATATTTCCCCTCTGATAGGTCTCTCGCACCTCCCACAGACTATGTCTGATCACTCTCCTTTGATTCTTGACTGGGTGGAGAAAGCCCGTGCTGGACCCTGACCATTCTGATACGAGATCATGTGGCATTCTCACCAGGAATTTGAAGACTACATAAAAATGTGGTGGAACACGCCCATTAGAGGTACAACTATGTTTAGAATAGCTGAGAAGCTTAAAATTATCAAAAGAGAGGCCCACGGATGGAGCAAAAGCAAGTTCGGGGACATTTTCCAGTGCAAAAAAGAGATAGAGGAAAAACATAAACTCCTCCAAAATGAAATGGCCATGGGCAATTCCACTAGGGAAGCTCATATTAAGGAAGAGAGATGGAGGAATAAATGGAAAGATAACATAAAAAGGGAGGAAATCTTCTAGAAGCAACGTTCTCGCATCTAATGGCTCAAGGAAGGGGACCGCAACTCAGCTTTTTTCCACAGATCTGCTTCAATTCACAAGAGAAGGAACACTATCAAATCATTGGTTGCCAGTGGGGTGGTGATGAGTGAGGATGAAGAAATGGGTAAACATGTGGAAGATTTCTTTCGTGATACCTTTAGTAACCCACTTCAGACGGGGGCTGGAGTTGCTAGCTCCCATCTTCTGGAGGCTATCCCGAGTATTATTTCTAGAGAATAGAATGATTGGCTTCTTTCCAAGGTCTCTGAGGAGGAAGTCAAAACTGAGGTTTTCTCCATGGGGGCTTTTAAATCTCCTGGGCTGGAAAAATTTCCCCCGGCTTTCTTCTAGTATTTCTGGGACATCATAAATATGATATTATCCATGCAGCCCATGATTTTGTTAGAACTAGAAAAATTCTCAATAGTATTAATAAAACCTACATTGTTCTTGTCCCTAAAATCCAAGACCCCAAGGAACTAAGTGATTTCCAGCCAATCAGCCTCTATAACATAGTTTATAAAATCCTTTCAAAAATCATCACTAATAGGATCAAACCTCTCCTCGATAAAATTATTAACCCCAACCAGAAGGGCTTTGTTCTAGGAAGGCAAATCCTTGATGCGGCTATCACTACCCATGAAATTATTCACTCAATGGATAGAGGTAATAATGCTGGCATGGCACTGAAACTTGATATCTCTTTAAGGTGTATGATAAGGTGACTTGGAAATTCTTGTACAGGGTCCTAAATAAGCTTGGATTTAATGCAAACTTCATTAGAATTGTCAAGGAGGTGGTAGAAACTATTGAATTTGCAGTTCTGGTTAATGGTTCTCCTTGGGGGTCCTTTAATCTAGAGAGGGGCTTGTGCCAAGGTGACCCCCTATCCCCTTATTTGTTCCTCCTGGTGGCTGAGGTGCTGGCCCATAATCTGTTTAGACTGGAGGCTTCTGGCCACATTCCTGGATTCAAACTGACCTCCACTCTTCCTCCAGAAATCATCCAACAATTTGTGGATGACACATTTCTATTTGGGAAATCTTGCATTAGAGAAGCGAGAGCTTGGAAAGATTTGCTAAATGTTTATGTGGAGGCCTCAGGTCAGGTGATTAATTATAGTAAAAGAAAAATTTACTTCTTTAATTCTGATCAATGGACTCAATTGAAAATTATAGACTATATTGGGTGTAAGGGTGGTATACTTCCTTACACTTATCTCAGGCTCCCTCTCACTTTTAAGGAAGTCTCCGACCCTTTCTGGAACTCTATACTTGAAAGATTGCAAAAAAAATTGGCAGGATGGAAAGGCAAGGTCCTAAGTAATGCGGGAAAGGTTCAACTTCTGGCAGAGGCCCTCCAAGGAATACCGGTTTACTTTCTATCTCTTTTCAAAATCAATGACAGAACTACCGAGAAATTTGAATAAATCCAAAGGAACTTCCTATGGTCTGGAACGTACGAAAAGACTAAAATGAACCTGATTAGCTGGGAAACAGTGTGCCAACCCAAGAAGGTGGGAGGACTGGGTGTGACAAAAATAAAAGATCTTAACAAGGTGCTAATTACCAAACTTGGGTGGCAACTCTTTAAATCTAACTCAGGGTGGTACAAAATTTTGAAGGCCAAATACTTCTTAAATAACCAATTTCCCATGGGTCAAAGCTACCCCACTGGGTCTAAATTCTAGAACTTCATGGTGAAAAGTAAAGGTTCCCTCCTTAGAGGCTTAAAATGGGTGGTGGGTGACGAAAAGCAGATAAGTTTCTAGGAGGACTGGTGGGTAGGAGATAAACCTCTCAGTAGAAATAATCTTTGTCTCCTTAGAGATTGGTTGACTTCTCACTTTGGAGACAAAGTCAGTGACTACATTTCTCAGGATATGAAATGGAAGAACCTTGCTAATGCTTATCATGACCAGGAGCATATCCCAAACCACATTATGGAACTACAGAAAATGATTTTTGTGATCAGGATCCCCTTCTCTCAAATTGTTGACAAGGCTGTGTGGTGCCACAGAAAATCAGGTGAGGTCACTATCAAATCTGCATACCATGCTAACATTAAGGCTATGGCCAATGAGTTGAGTTGGGGAAAGGTGTGGCTACCCCAACTCATTCCCAAAATTAATTTCTTCTGGTGGATCGCTCTTCACGGGAAAATTCTTAGGTTAGACAATATCCAAAAATGGGGGGTTCAGCTGGTTAACAGGTGTGTTCTTTCTAAAATTCAGGTAGAGTCTATAAACCATATTCTAATTCACTGCCCTTATGCTTCTCAGGTGTGGGGAAAAATTATGAGAAAAATGAAGCTGGACTAGGTCTTTCTGGAGCACTTAGACCAATTTGTTAATAACTGGGTTTGAATTGCTGAGCATCCTCTTAATCACATCCTTTGGAGATTATTATCCCCACATGTCTGCTAGGGTCTATGGAAGGAACGAAACAACCAGATTTTTAGAGGAGAAGACAGTAATGTTGAAGGTATAGTGTGGCTGATTGTGAATCTGCTGAAGGAAAATCTGGAAACCTACTATTGGAAACCCCACCCCCCCACCCCCCATAGGGACTAGAGTGTATGATAGCCAAGGAATGAGATCTTCCCTCTTCATTCTATGTGATGGACAACTTCAAAATTCTGAAAAGACTAAACACTAAATGGTCTCCCCCGAAGGAAAACATAACTAAGCTGAACTTTGATGGGGCTGCCTCTAATGGCATTGCTGCTGGAGGTGGTATTATTCATGATCATAATGGTCACCTTATCCTGGCCTATGTGGTCCACCTTGGAATGGGATAAAACAATTTGGCTGAGATGTCTGCCCTCCTATGGGGTCTCAAGGTGGCATCTGATATAGGGATTAAAAGATTAATCATAGAAGGTGATTCTAAAATTGTTATCAAGCTGGTTAAAGGGAACTATACTACTAGGTATATTTTGGCAAATGTGCTACATGACATCTTTTCGCTGCTCCCCAGGTTCGATGAATTCATCCTTCAACACATTTACTATGAAGGCAATGTGGTGGCAGACATGCTGGCAACCTTCAGTTTTGTGGTGGATAACTTGAGATGTTGGAGAAACTTAAACTCCCTACCAAAGCACGTTATTCAGCTTGTGGAAAAAGAAAGAAAATTTAATAATGTCTGACAAGGCTGATGTTGATTGGTCGAATAAGTCGGCGGGCAAATTCACGAGGCGCTGCATCATTTCAAATTTTATAAGAGATACGAAGTGTGATCATATTAATTATTGTCAGCTTAAAAGGTGGGACATCAAAGCCATTTTTAGAAAGAGTACGAGCTTTTTAAAATTAAAAGAAGACATGGAGCTTAACACGCGCAAGGGAAAGAATGAAATGACTGATGTGATTAATTGCAACATCAAGCCTTTATGGCCTTTAAGGAGAAATCATTTATCAATATGCAAAGCTCATTCGCTCATATCGGCAAACCATGTGAATAGTACGAGCGTTCTCTGTGAGCAGGCAGAAATTACTAGCACTTGGTTTTGTGGTTGGAGACAAAAGTGCTACATTCGCTAGGTTTTTTTCTCGGCTCTGGTTAGGGTTGTGCTGAAAAAAGAAAGGAAAGGTGGGATGTCGGTTAAGACTAAGGAGGAAGACTTGCCTGAATACAGCCTGGAGATGGGTGGAGACATGGTGCGGGTGGAACCCACTAGGATCGAGGATGACTTAATAAAAAATATGTGCATTCTTAACTACCTCAAGGAGGGTGGTTTCTTCCCTTTCATGAAGGCTATGGGCGACAGTGATGAACTGGTCTCGCTGTAGTTGGTGAAAGCTTGGGATGAGCGTAAAGTAACTATTAATGGAATAACATTTGAGATCAATGAGGAAGTGATCATGTAAGCCACGGGTCTCTCCACAGAGGGTAAAAAATGGAAGAAGATCACCAAAAGCCGTGATACCCACATGAAATGGTTCTTTAAAAAAGTGGAGATTTCTGAACGCTTTAGGGGAGGATTCAATAGATTATCACTGCCCGACCCATGGGATGATATGTGCCTCATCCTGATGAAGTACACCACTCTAGAAGGTCGCTTTGGCACCTGTTACAACTACCATTTCCCTCTCCTCAACCACTTCAGGTACAATGATTCCATATCCTTTCCATTTTTCCTGCTCCATTCTATGGAAGTGTCTGTTCCGGATGTTAGAGAAAAATGAAAGCTAGATAGAATTATTGCATCCTCCATCAGATCTTAATGCTTTGCCTTTACAATTTCCACTTAGCCCTCTGCTCGCCTAGGACTGTTTCTCTGCTTATCTCCACACAGCACTCTGTGAACCCTAATGAGCTTCAAGTCATGTTCTCCAACCCCACGACTTACTCCAAAACCCCGTTCTCCAAGAAAAATAAAAAGAGCTTTGCTGACGGTGACCAAATCACCATTGATTCTGAAGGTGAGGAGGAGGAGAACGAAAATAGATGAAGATCTAACAGACTAGCCACTAAAACCAGATACAAGAAAAAAGTGGTGAGAAAGAGGTGTACTAAAGAGGAAGAAGAGGAAGAAGATTCAGAGGAGGAAGAAGATATCAAGCAGGCTACCAGGGGGAATTCTAAAATGGCAAAGAAAATTAAGGTCAAGGAGAAGAATAAGGAAAAAAAGAAGCAAAGACCTAATGTGGAGGGGTCTGTGAATAGCCATGACTCTCATGTCTTGGCTAGTTTAGGTCACCCTGCCTACGACCTCTCCAACAGAAAACTCTTTGAGGAGAAGAAAGAGGATTCCCTGCTCCTAACCCCACAGTCCCCTAGCCCTCAGGTGGTTATAAACATTACCTCGAAGGACCCTAAAAAGACTAAGGTTAAACTACTTGCTACTGTGAGTGACACCCCCTTTGGCAATGCTGGTCGTCAGGAGTTGTTGTTTGTCCCCAAGGTGGAGATAAAGGAAATAAGAGCCGAAATCAATAATCTCAGGGAAAGCTTCAACAAGGTTGTAGATTTCACTGTGAAGGTCATGCACGCAGCTGCCACCACTCTCCAACTCCTACACATGGAGAAATTGAGCCCAGGAGGTGAATGTAAGGAGGAAAAACTGTACCAATTCCTTGCGGATGATTGGCTGAAGATCCTTTTAAAAGACGGGGAAGGTAACCCCAATTAGCCTTTTTTGTCTATGATTAACCTTTTTGACTGGACTATTTGGTTGGGCGTGGTTGGCCTTTTTGTTCTCCGTATTAATTCTAGATTATGCTATCTGGTGGTTTCTGCTATTAATGTTAGCTATACTCTTAATTACTACCACAGGCTGGTTACCAACCTCATGGTGAGGTTGGGGCCTGTGAAGTCTATCAGACTGGGTTTTACTATTAATTTCTGCTTTCTGTTGTTTACTGTTAATATTAACTTTACTGTTAATCACTACCACAGGCTGGTTACCAACCTCATGGTGAGGTTGGGGCCTGTTAGGACTTCTAGGCTGTTACCAGCTCTGTATTGGAGCTGGGGCCTATTGACTTTCTTTCTTGGTTTTTGGTTTTTAAAATTGGCATAGGCTGAGGGTTTGATGTGGGTGGTTTGCTGGTTCTCGGCACTCCTCGTGCTAGTTTTCTGTTTGGGTCAGCTCCCGGTTTTGGCTATTTTTTTAAATCAAAAACATTTTAGATCACACTTAGTGATCCATTATTAGGATGCATAGAGAATTCTAGGATATGAATGAAAGTAAAATTCTAAAACTTTTTTTACCATAAATATTGACGGATTGACTAAGATTTAATATCTTTTTTGAGTTGTTCCTTGAAGTTAAAGTTTTACAAGCTTTCAAATAAACAATATTTCTAGAAATGAGATGTGATTCAATTTGAATAAAAATATAATTAAAAAATTTCTATAGTCAACCTAGTTCTCACATCCTTTTGTGTCCATTTTGTTAAAAAAATTAATGCAACTACATAGTAACAAATAGATCTAAATTATGTGAAGTTAACCTTGTTTATTGATCATTTTTTCTATTCCCATTCAAACACATTCTCCTACATTTTGACGTCATCATATTGGTTCGCATATATCTTTTCTATACACTTTAAATGTGTTGCATTCCCCATATAAATTTTTTTAACAACATATATTATTGAAAAGAAATCCACTCACTTAATTTATATTGGGAAATAAATTAATGTCTAATATTTTTGATATAAGATTAAAACCTTAAGAGAGAATAATAACTTCTTAAATGAATTAGTGGAAACATAAATAAAACTAATTATTTTTCCCATAGAATCTCTAACATCTATTGATCTAAACCCAACAATTTCAAAATTTATATTTAATTTGACCCACTTTAGGCGTTCCTTTCTTTCCCAAAGTTGATTAAACACATATTTCATAATATTTATTGATATGTCATATATTTGGAGGAATTCGATCACATTTAATTAATCATCATAATCATTTAAATATTATACACATTGATGAAAATAGTATGTTTGAAATGTTTTAGGTGAAACGCATTAAGTGAACCTAAGGCTACATCCTAATAAATTGTTGTCCTTGATCCCTCTTATAATGTAATATTTATATTTTAAATGCACGATAAAAAAAATAAAACTGTTATAGGTTGGGTCTACTTTGATTGGTAATATTATTAATAGAGAATGCTAGGATATGAAGGAAAGGTTAGGTCTACAACCTTCTTTGCAATTTTAATCGTTAGCAACTCCATTTATTTGTAGTTGAAACAAATCAACCTCTCATGAAGGGTATTGATTAAAGTTACCATTTGCCAAAATCCATATCAAAATCATGTGATTGCTTCTAAATTTGATTGCATGATGCCTTTTCTACATCAACATCTCAAATCACAATTAGTGATCCATAATCAGGATTAATATAGAATGCTAGGATATGAAAGAAAACCTAAGTCTACAACTTTCTATTTTTTTCTGTAAATATTAAACGATTCACAAGTATTTTATATCATTTTTGAGTTGTTCCTAAAAGTTAATGTTTTATGTGCTTTCAAATACACAATCTTTCTAGAAATGAAATAGGGTTCAATATGAATGAAAATAAAATGGTCAAAGTTCTATAGTCATCCAAGTTCTCACATCATTTTTTGTCCATTTGGTTAAACAATTATTGCTAAGTTATATAGTGGAAAATAGAACTATTTTATGTGAAGTTGGTCTTGTTTATTGATCATTTGACTATGCCTATTCAAGCACATGCTCCCAAATTTTGAGGTTATCAAATAATTTCTCATATACCTTTTCTATACACTTTAAATCTATAGTATTCTCCATATAAAAATAATTTACAACATAAAATATTGAAAATATGTATTTAAAATTTAGGTTTTTCTATTGGTACGCGAAGTGTATCCTAGTGGCCCAACCTAACAACCCAACCTGGCTTACCTTAGGCTTACATATCACCAAGTTGCGGTCTAGGAGGGGGTGAGCGGAGGCGAGCACAACTATTTAGATTCAAGTTTTTCTCACTTTAGGCATTCATTTCCTTCCCAAAGTTGATTAAACACATATTTCATATTTTATTGCTATTTCAGATATTTAGACGAGTTCAATCACATTTACTAAATCAACATAATCATTTAAATATTATTCATATTGATACAAAAAGCATGTTTGAAATGTTTTAGTTCAAAATCATGAACTCCCTACATCATATTATATTGTTGTCCTTGATTTTTTTTATAACGTAATAATTATATTTTAAATATATGATTAAAAATAATTGTTATGGGCTGGGTGTGATTTGATTGATAAAATTATTAATTTTAATTTTGTTTTAAACTATTTATCATTATAAGGTTCCTAGTTTATTGTCCATCTTTAAATATTTCTTGTTAACAAGAATTTGACTCTCTTCAAAACCTATTTGTTCAATAATCATTATTAAAAAATTAAAAGAAAATATAAACTTAACATTCGCTACTAAACCGATTTGATATTTTAATAAGCAATTAAAACATTTAAATAGAAACCCTACTGAAATCTACTATGTAAAATTTTACATTCTAATCGGTAGTATATGCAGGAAAAAGTCATCGCAAGTATTACCAAACAAATTTACAGTCATGTGCCGATACATGAGTAATCAAAACAGATTACAAAATGATTGCTTATATATATTTTGAAATTAAGAGAGAGTAAATGGTGAAGAGGTAAGAACGTGCACGCCATGCCATGCAGGAATTGGGCTGTTGATCCCCACCATGACCGGCTGCTCTTGACTAGAAAACTCAAGGAAACGACTTCTAGGATTATAACTCCTTGCTGTTTCGAATTGGGAACCCTTGTGATTTGAACTCTGACTAATACCAAGAAATGGAGATTAAAGAGAGGTATCACTTGTTCATCGCCAAACATTGGTCGTGGTAGAAGAGATGTGACTGTTTTGTTCATTCAATGTACCAAATGGGTTGAATTGATTAGAGATGATTATTGGGGTATCCACACTAGTATTCGTCTTACTTTCTTCAGGTCTATAGTAGGACTGCAGCCCTTGATTTTCTATGGGGTTGTCAGGATTCCTGATTTTATGTTAAATGGGGTACCAACTACATAGTTTGATTCAGAGCATGAAATTAGATGATGGCAACATGAGTGGTTTATATGTAAGCATTTGGGAGTGCAAGGTCACATCTTGTAGTAATGGGTGTCTTCTTTTTCATTGAGTGTACGGTGGAAATATGTGTAGATGCCGTAAGATTAAAGCCAGGATTGACTTGACATCTCACAAGTGTGTAATGGAAGCAGCTCAAAATGTTTATTTTTCTGGCCTCTTTCTATATTTAATAGAGTTGGAGACCACTGTAACACTGTTTTTTCAATGTAGAAATCCTAAGCACTTGAACATAATGGGTTGTCATTGTGTCGGTATGTTCCTAATCAAATCTTGATTAACAAATATTTCCCTCAAAGGGTAAAGGGAATTTGATTTCTAATATTATTGTCTTTCCCACGGCTGAAACCTGCAATCTGTTTTTCACTAAGTCCAATTTGGCGTATCTCTTATATCTGTTGGAAATAATGAAAATTATATTCAATATCACATATGTATGTAAATAGTCCTAATGTCATGGATTCCATTGACTAGATTGCTACTCATGACCAATCAATTGTGTGTGGTTTACCAATTAAAATGACAGAAACTGAAATGTCTATCAATGCCTCTTCTATAAACGTCGTGAAATCCACCAAAACTTAGTCCGTGGTGTAGTAGTCACTACTTGTTGATGATATTTGTGATTTCTTATGCATGGAATTTTAAGCTAAATTAGTTATCACATATTTTACAAATGAAAGTATATTGAAATTATAATTCCTTGCATAAGAAGATTCTAAATATGTTTGTATTAATTTTTTTTAAAGTAAGTCACCAATATGACCTCCTTTTTTGAATTTTTAAAGCACTTCATTACTTGCGAAGTTACAAATTAATTTACGCTTAGTATTATTCTAAATTCTAACTTAATAATTTGTACTACATATTATTCTAAATTCAAATTTATAGCAAAAAGTAACATAGTAAAACATAAATGAATTTTGGTAAAATAGATTGAATGTATGAACTACTTATTCTATATGGAAAAAAAAATTCTTATACATGTAGGAGTTACAAACATCTTGCTAGAAGCATCTAAACTTTTATCATGAAATTATGCATTCACTTTTACTTGAGGATAATAACAACCCACTAAGAAAAAACATAACAACTTTAATAGAAAAATAAATATCTCTTTTGTATATTTTATGTGTAGAAGTCAATGCTTGTTGATAAAGTTTGTAATTTTAAACATACAAATTTATTCTTATGCTTGGACACTTTGAAGGTACATTTTTATTTTTGAAACACGAAATAATCTACCAATGAAAGTATCTTGCAAACTGAAAGCATTCAAGTATATAAATAATGATATATCATAGATGAAAATAAACTAAAAATAAAATTGATGCAAAGTATAGCATAATACATACATCGAAGAATTCCATGGAAGAAAAATTAGTTCATTTAAAGAATTAAAAGATTATATTAATTTTTGAAAAGATTCAAACCCATACAACTTGTCCTTTTTCAATTTCAATACTATTTCATTTGTTTACCACCAACAAACAAAAGTAATATAATAGAACATAATACTCCAAACCAATTTGTTTTGAAAAGCAATACAAAAAATAAATAAATAATTTTTAATACAAGGATTCAAACTATGAAATAAATTTTTTACATGCAAAACATATTTCAATGAACACATCTAGGAGTCACAAGAATCTTGCTACAAGATTGAATGTTTTTTTTTTCTGTTTATGGGGTGATCCCACAATAGTTGGTTACACTTTATACCATGAAGAAAAAACATGTCACTCTTCAAAACATATAAAAGTTTGGTGGTCCCACAATAGTGTGTCCCACTTTTTGGCCAACTTTGACACTAAGATCAATATTATGAGAAAAAACTTCACTTTCGAACACCCGTTGCCACAAAACTATTAGGAATTTGAAAATGATGTAAACTAGAGTCTTTTAGAATTTTATTTCTTGTTTCTAAATATACTTTTCAAAAAAAATTAAAATTCATTTAACTTCAATTTTCCTTCTCCTTTGAAAAGTGGTTTGTGTGAAAAAAATAATGTTTTTAAGGAGTGACTGTCACTTGGATGAGCATAACTTTTTTTAATATAGGATAACGATGTAATTCTTTCGAGGTTATATTTGTAACTTCAATATCTAAAGGATGCAATTGGTTTCATTCATTTTGGGTCAATATTTGATACTTTATTAAGTTCTAAAGTGATAGTAACTGTAATTTAGACATAAGGTCACTTGGATCACTCTAACTTGATCTGTATAAATCAATTTTTATTTTTTTTCATAAAAAGGTAACATACATGCTCTTTTCCTAAATTTTTTTCATAATTTTTTTTCCTAATTTACTATTTTCCCCTAAGCATCGAAGAGAGAGGTTGCTAAATGGTCAGACAACCTCTGTTTAATTAAACTAAAAATAGAAAGTCACAATGAACTCAATATATATTAAAATCATAGTTATTATAAAGCTGGTTTTGAGTCGCACAATCTTCCATTTGGGTTTTAGAATATTGGTTTATTTGGTCCTTGATTGAGACCTTCAAAGGAAAAAAAAAATTGCAAAATTTCTTTGGCTTTGGAGAGGAAAGCCAAATTCAGGCGGTTCACTCAAACACCCCTTCTAGCGAAGGGGTTAGAAAAAACCCCCTTCGATCGAACCCCACATGGAAAATTTGTGCAAATTGCTTTTTTTTTTCGTTCACAGGGTTCGCTCGAATTGGGTCTAGTTCGAGCGAACCCCCCATTTCATCTAGTTCAGGCGAAGGGGTTTTTTCCCTTCACATGAACACCCCCATTTGCTTGAAGGGGTTAAAAATGAAAAAAAATCATCTACCTAATTTTTCTTCATGCCTAAAATTGGGACACAGCTTTGTGGGATCACCCAGGTCTGTTTGAGTGAACCTAATGTTTCAATTGAACACGCTTTATATGTTTGAGAAAACCCACACACATCATTGGGTTCAATCAAACACATGATGTCATAAAGGTTTTATCAAACCCTATGATGTAGGGGGTTTCAATTGAACATAGGGTTCAACCAAACCCTATTTTGAACAACTTTTTATAGGCTTGGTTTGAAATCCCAAGGATACAATTATTACATCATTGTTAATTATTCCTCTAGGATCCACTAAGAGCATTCTATCAAGCCCCCTTGGCTAACGAAGCAATTTTTGACTACAAGCATGCTACATCACCCCGACGATTTGGTGCTATTATACCAACTACATGAAGTTTTCATTTTCTTCATTCAAATTTTCTTATATGTTATACGTTTTATTTTTTATTTTTTGGTATTTCATTATGTTTCAAATTTATTTATGCTTTATTATATATCTTTTTATTTTTTTAGCTTTTAATTGTTGTATTATAAGATAAACAAATTTTCATAAGTTTAGAAAATTTGAATTTTTTTATAAAACTTTAGAAAATAATGAGAAAAGATTAGTTTTTTTAGAAAACCATTAAACCCTGGCGTTAATATTAGCATCTACATTACATACACACCGTATTTGTATGTCTTACGAGATAATCGACCATATATTTTAGTTAGACCTCATTGTTTGTCATTCTTTACTCATTACATAAATGCATAGTCAATAACAAGTAAATATAGTGACACATTATATTACTAGACTTAAAAATTTCAATTAAATTTATTAATTTAGGTGGCTTAGAGATATTTATTGAGGTAACATTATTGCTAGAATTTAAATAATTCATAAGCCAAGATCACCTGAAGCAAAACACCCGTCACAATGGCAAAGAATGGAGATAAAACTAACATAGATCTGAAAGATGAATATATTCATTCAGAGAGAGAAATGAGGGAATTATAAAAGAATTGATAATTACAAAATGATCAATTCTAATAAAGGAGATCAAAACCCTAAGAAGGGTGGAGAAACCTAGGTTGCATAAATAATTAATAAAATAATTAATTATTGCATGCCTAAAGTTTAGCTTGAGTGAACTAGAGATAACAATGTGACTTAATAATTAAATCAATAATGATTTAATTAATAACTGAAAATACATTTTTAATCTAACACCCCCCCTTAAGATAAACATAGGGAGATTCTAAAAACCTATAAATAACTACTGAAAGTAGGAAATGGGTCCCGACAACAAGGCTTGATCAGGTACCCAAGTAAAAAAATATCTCTAAAGAGGAGAAAAGGAGAAAACCCAAAGGGAAAAAACCCTCTCTGAAAATAGATGAGTCCTAGTCAAAGACTAAAGAAGCCTCCAAACTAGGGAAAGTCCCAGAAAATAGGAACAAAGATAAGGTAGAGAAGATTGTAATTTGTATGAGTGCCCGAAAATGACACAACTCGAATCGGGATAGGAAAGAAGGAAAACATAGGAACTCAAAGATATAGATGGGAAAAATACCAAAGTATGAAGAGCTGATCAATAAGAATATGTAGAGCACCTCTAAAGCATGAAGCTACAAACACTGTCAAAGAACTAACATAATCCATATGAGTGCCCTCAAATGAATCTACTTTAATCAGGATGGAAAATAAGGCAAACAACAAAACTCGAAGAAATAAATGCCAAAAAACACCAAGTTTGAAGCTTCAAAAATAGGAATAAAAAAAAGTTTCTATATGGTAAATGATCCATCTCACTAAAATGCATAGGTACTAGCCACTGCATCCACCTAGTATATAGGAACAAATACTGAATACATAGAATAATTTATCAAAGAAAGGAAGCATATAGAACAAACAAGAAATACCCCCCAATAATGATAATCGGGGAGAAGCATGAAAAATACAGTGAGTCAGACTACCAAGAAACATTGCATGATGAAGAACGTACAAGAACAAAATAAAGTATGATGTTGAGGTTGATCAGTCGCTTGACACACATGAGGATAATGCGATGGAAGGAAAAATCACATGAGAAAGGTACAACAAACCCCCCCATGGCACTTTATAATAAAGTGCGAGTACAATCAGGCACAAAATAAGCAGGATCTCAAGTATGCATAATGGCACTTTATCTTAGTGTGTTTGCAAAAAATGCTACAAAAAAAATATATAATATACAGAAAGGAAATGATCCCACGATCTGAAACATCCAAGATATCCACAAGAATGCCAAAAAGAAAAAAAACTGAATAAAAGATACCTGGAGAAAATTATGGGTGTGAGACCCATAAAAGAAGAAGGAGAACATAACTAGCTTTTCGATGCCATGCGAAAGTCAAAAAAAAGAGTCTGGAGGAGAAAGATACGATGAATGGAGTGAAAAATGAAATCATGAAATTGACTAGCATTAAACCCTACAAGATAGAAAAATTAAAAAACCAAACCTAGAAAATCAGGTCACGCTCAGAACCAGCTTTCCGATGATATCTCATTTGGAAAAAAATTCCTCCGTTTACTAAAGATATGAGAAAAAAATGACAGCAGGTCAAAAAAAGAAAGAACCCCAAGAACCTCTGCTAAATATAGCAGAGCCCTAGTAAACTGTTGATTTCCTCCAAACTGGTGTGCCTACAAATTTTTGGCCAAATTTGACAGGAATAATTTTTTTTGTAAAAAAACAATAAAAAATGCATGCCTTTCTTAAGAGGGAGGGGCCCGCAACTCCCATGGGGCCTTCGCGGTCCCTTGTGGCAAACACAACCTCCTTAGGATCCTACGTGACCTCCATGGGGCCCACGTTTCCTTGGGGCCTGTGACTTCCTTGGGGGCCTGCGGGGCCACCTTGGGGGCTTGCATGACTACCTTGGGGCCTGCAGCCTTCTTGAGGACCTATAAGGCCATCATGGAGCCCGTGACCCACCAAAAAAAAAAATTTCTTCTTATTTTTTTTCAAAACACATGCATACAAAACGCAAAAAATTGATAAGCTTTCTTTTTAAATTTTTTTGCAAATCCAAAAAAATAAATTTTGGATATTTTTTTTCTAGCAGCCTCAAAATTTGTGCTTAGAATAGGGTTGTACGGGTAAACAAATTTTTCCTCAAAATGTAACTTTGCCCAAATTTGATGTGCCTCATATGAAAATAGGCGTTTTGGGGCATTTTGAGCACATTAGTGAGGTCGGTTTGTGCCCAAAGTGCTCCAAATAAAAAAATTCCATCTTGATCAACACAAGTAGATCTAAAAATTTGACAACCTCAGCATTCCAGAAAATCTTCAAGAAACTTAAAAACGGACTACTCTAGCAAGACTCTAATACCATGTTAGAATTCACAGAATTCATAAGCAAAGATTACCTGCAACAAAATACCTATCACA
The DNA here is from genome assembly GCA_018584345.1 of Thuja plicata. NCBI lineage: Eukaryota > Viridiplantae > Streptophyta > Pinopsida > Cupressales > Cupressaceae > Thuja > Thuja plicata. Next base: position 1,570,281 of record MU223804.1, on the reverse strand, counting down.
AAGGCAATGAATGGAGACAAAACTCACATAGATCTAAAAGAGGAAAATATTCATTCATAGAGAGAAATGAGGGAATTAGCAAAGAATTGATAATTACAAAGTAATCAATCCTAATAAAGGAGATTAAAACCCTAAGAAGGGAACCTACGTTGCATGAATAATTAATTATTCTATGGATAAAGTTTAGCTTAAGTAAACTAGAGATAAAAAGGTGACTTAATATTTAAATCAATAATGATTTAATTAATAAGTTAAAATAACTTTTTACTCTAACAATTATTCCATCATTTTATTTGACAGAGTGTACACATGGGAGGAAGACCCACTTGATTAGGATATTTTTTCGTGCAATACTAATTTGATTTAATGTTACAACAAATATAACTTGAGGGTCTTTGGCTAACCTATTATTCAAATTTAGGTTCACTTCAAAATAACATGTAAATCCTCTATGTGGCTTGCCTTTGTTTTTTATTAATGGAAAACTAGTTTTAAAGGGACCAAAAACCCCTTTACAAAATAAACATGTAGAAAATGGAACTAGTCACTATACACCAACTGGACAATAGCCAAAAAAGCACAAAAACGAGGAGTAGACTCCCGGAGCTCTTACAAATTTTTAATCACTCTTTACTTTTTAAGCATAATTTTCTCATTAATATTCCTCAGATTGTTCACATCAATGTCAATAGGGGTATCCCCCTTATCCTAGCTTTGAAGTCTAGTTGCAGGGCCAAGGAGAGAGACTATGTCAAATTCCTTCAAAACAATGCTACTATCATTAGAAGGCAATTTCTTGCTTGACCTAAAACTACTAGAGGGAGAAGAAAGGTTCCTTTTGAAATTCCCTATGGAGATTATGCATGGACATTCAATTTCTTAAGCCCTTCCAACCTGTTCTCCATGGTTGTTTTCTTCCAAACTACTCTCCATTTTTTTTTTCCTAACAGCCACAACAACCATCAATTTATCTTGAACATCATAAATTGAGTCCTCCAAGCTCTTAATTTAAATCTCATGACCCTGTTTTAACTCTTTAAGTCAATTTTCCTTTGTTTAGAGAAATTGTTTTTGTCTAAGTAAAACAGGTTTATCAATTTGTGTAGCTCATATATCACAGGTCTAATGCCATAATCTAATTAGTTGTGTTGGTGAAAACATAAACTTTCAAGGGTACATGGTAATTTAGAAGGACAACCATGGGATCAATAGGTTAATCAAATTTAGTTGCATTAGATATATATTTACCATCAAAGTGAATCTAGTGAGATAATTACCAAGGCTTTAACATCTTTACTAAATGCACATCAGTCATTGCTAAAGGAGACATGATAAAAAAAATTACTTGAATGAACATATAGTTCCTTTCAAACTAAAAAGAGAATGTTTATAATAACTAGATCTAAAATTTATATTTTTTTATTAGAGTTAAATTCCCATTGAAGTATCTAATCTACCTAATAGAGATAAGTAGTCCCTTTATAGTGGAAACAAATCAACCAGAACATAAAAACATACTGGATTGAGTTTTTCCATGATCAAAACTATCATATGATCCATACTTGAAATATTTCAAAGAAACATAATAACTTTAGACTTACTCTTTACTAGTAGTACATATGAGATACTTATTATTTATCATGAAGGTATGTAGATGAATAAATATACAATATGGCTCAATTATTATCTCTATGGATATTTTGTTGTCATTAATTAAGAAAAATTCATATGAGTCAGAAGAATCAATTTGTGAAAAGGAGAAAAGAAAATATCTGACTAGTCGATAATGTACATCGAGAAAGGCAATGAAGTCAGTAAAGCATAGACGCTACACCAAGCGCCTCAAGTTACCGAACACTGAACACCGAGTACTAAAAGAACAAGTTAACCGAGAAAAGAGAAGTTACTCTACCGAGTTTAATTAATTTTAAACCGATAAGGATGCATTTAATACATTGAAATAACATTAATTGTGATTATACAATGCACGCAAATCAGTTTTTTACATGATCAATGATGACTAATTAACAATTTCTGGATTTGATTGTGTTATGAATTTTTGCATCGACGTTTTGAATCACACTCCATGATCCATCATCAGGATGAGCAATAAGAGAGCATAAGGAAAAATGAATAAAGTTGCAGACCTAAACAGGTTAAAAGAGGAGAAGAGGTGGAAGGAAAGAGGTTCAAGGGCACAAGTGAAAAAGTGATGTGATGGAAAATAATAAACAAAGAGGGAAAAAATAGAAGAGAAAGTGGAGAGAAACTAAAAGAAGAAAGGCCCAACTACAAAAAATAAAAATAAAAAAGGAAGAGAAAGGGAAAGACAAAGCAAGAAAATAAGTCAAAGCAAGCGAGCACAAAAACACCTAAGAAAAGAAAAGAATAAGGGAAAAAAAACAATATAGGTATAAAAATATAACAAACAATATAAAAAATAAATAGCATAAATAAAAGTGGAAATATACTATTACTCGAAAAATTA
>MU223804.1:1524419-1564453 GCA_018584345.1 Thuja plicata | reverse complement strand
TAATTTTTCGAGTAATAGTATATTTCCACTTTTATTTATGCTATTTATTTTTTATATTGTTTGTTATATTTTTATACCTATATTGTTTTTTTTCCCTTATTCTTTTCTTTTCTTAGGTGTTTTTGTGATCGCTTGCTTTGACTTATTTGCTTGGTTTGTCTTTCCCTTTCTATTCCTTTTTTATTTTTATTTTTTGTCCTTGGGCCTTTCTTCTTTTAGTTTCTCTCCACTCTCTCTTCTATTTTTTCCCTCTTTGTTTATTATTCTCCATCACATCACTTTGTCACTTGTGCCCTTGAACCTCTTTCCTTCCACCTCTTCCCCTCTTTTAACCTGTTTAGGTCTGCAACTTTATTCATTTTTCCTTATGCTCTCTTATTGTTCATCCTGATGATGGATCACGGAGTGTGATTCGAAACGTCGATGCAAAAATTCATAACACAATCAAATCCAAAAATTGTTAATTAGTCACTATCATGGATTGTGGAAATCTCTTCTCTTTGAATGATCAATGATCTGGATAATTCAAAGAGAAGATTTGAGAAGCAGATTAAGCGATTAATGGAATTTTGTTATTTCTAAGAAATACACCAAGTATCAAGGTACAAGTGGCACAGTCATCGAGCCTAAAATAAGATCGAATAGTGAAAACAAATGGCAGTGCACCTAACACACAAGATTAAGAGGCAATAAATCTTATATTTAAAGGATGAATTATAGAGTAGAAAGACAGAGGAGAGACAGAGTAATAATACACAGAAGGTTAATATTGTTTTTGATTACAGGAAAACAGGTTTTAAATGGGGACCCAAAACCCCTTACAAGCTAGAAACAGAGATAAGACAATGAAGCACCCCAAAAAGAGACAGGACTGGAAACCAATACGCAGAATAGCTAACAACAAAAAATAGGAAAGAAACCAAAAGCCAGAAACCCACAAAAAAGACCAACCATTAAACGCAGATACTAGAGCACTAGACCAGCTCCTTACAAAAGGTTGATATTGTTAAAGGAGTTGTATTGAAGAGAAAATATCAGAGTAGAAAGCACCGAGCTAATATCTAGCTACAGTAGAGAAAATCAAAATAGTGTTATAGTTTGAGATAGAGGTAACAATATTTCAGAGCACATAGAGTCTGGTCAACATTTTTTTAAATGCAATATAGCAGACATTATTAAGTTGTTAATACTATTATATTAAGATCTAGAAACCCCAATACTAGGCATATCTTAACTGATCTTATATTTGTAAAACCTTTAAGATGGTACATCTCTAAGTGTAGAAATTATAAAATCCTCTAACCAGGTAGACCTAAAAAGTCCTTTTATACTCTTAACTAGGTAAGCTATCAAAATGGCTAAACTTTTTAAGCTCTAACCGAGCACCCTTTATAATGCAGTTAGTGAAGGTTGTGGTTATCATCCCCACCAAAAAATTTTCCTCTATTCAAGGGTTTCTACATAAAAAAAATCATTGGAGTTATGATTTCATTTACTTTAATATTTTAAAGTTATGTTTTATGATCTTTATACTAGTTTCATTTCAAGTTATAGAATTTGGTAAACAACAAGCAACAGTATATGGTTATTGACAGTTTCAGATATACAAGTTTGTGTTGTACTGATTCACCCCTCCCCTCTCAGTCCAAAATTTATATAGTCTCCCCAACAATTTGTAATAGAGCTACTACTCTTGAGTTATATATGTTTGACCACCTGAGAGTTAAAGATCTTAAGTCATGGAAATTTTAGGCAATTCAATAGAATTAATGGTCTTGAATCTAAGTTGGAAAGTCCAAGAGACTTAATCATTGATAAAAAGAATAAAATTGAGAAGTCTCTAATGGTTAGATTGAAAATATATGATGAACTAAAGGTTACACAAGAACAAGTTGATACACTTGAGACAACATCTGAAGGGAGTGTTACAAATGAATCTGAGACAACTATAAAAGAACTATTGGAAAAGAATGATACACCTACCGAGTAATTGGACCTAGTGAAGATAGATCTTGAAATCAAAATGATAAGAATGACTGAATTAATAAAAGGAAAAATGATTTCTACAGATGAAAATAAAATGGCAGAAGATGATAAAAGGCAAGTCAAAATCAGGATATTTAAAAAAGATAATGATATCATGAGAATGACAGAAGTTCATTTTGATATGACCGACCAACTTTTGAGTGTAAATCAAGATAAAACAAGAAAAGAATTTGAGAGTCAAGCACTAAAAGCTAAAATTGAAAGAATGGATCAAAGACTAAAATTTGAAAAGATGCAAATGCAATACTAAAAATAAATGAGGAAGAACTAACATCTTTGGATCAACAGTTCATGAATCATAAACAAAAGAATGACAAAACAAGAGTTGGATTCAAAGAGGACAACACTACTGAGAAAGGAGAATCATCAAATGCACACAAAGATGAAATTATCACACCCCCACCAACAAAAAAGAAGCACAATTACAATTATTATGTGAAGCCTTGACATACTGCTAATGTCTACAAGAGCAGGAAAGGTAAATTACCGAGTACACCTAAGTTTGATGGTTACTGGAAGAATTGTAATAAGTTTAGACATAAAGATAAAGAGTGTAGAATAAAGAAAAGAAATGACAAATGGAATCCTAATTGAGTTAATGATAATACTAACCTAGAAGACATTTCTATACCATGGGACTATACTACAATAATTTCATGTTTATCATGTGGAAGACAAGGATACATTGTTGCAACTTGCATGTTAATGGACAAATGGAACAATAGAAGAGCATGTAGAAACCCTTTCATGGTATGTTTTCCGTTTCATAAGGTAGAAAATCTTGTGAGGAATTCTAGATACCAAGGTGATGCACCAACCGAAGATGAATCTAAAGACTACTACCATTGATGAAATATGAGAACAAATGAACAAAATATGGAGGAAAAAGACTCTGGCTGAAGAGATATCATCCCAAAGTACAAACTACACCATCTCTACCGAGTTGGTTGCACCGATCTCCACCTAATTAGTGAGAGTATGTAGAAATTGCATGCTTATAATAAATCCTACTTCAATTCCTAGAATTATAGTTGAGATCCATATCATTATATTAAGATGCATTTGGATAAGTTGTGTATGTTTTCTGGATGAATATTGTTATATATTGTTATTTTGTTTAACCCAGTCAAGCAAAGTAAATATGGAGTCGGCATAAAGTTAAAAAGGGATGTCGGAGCTCTAAGGGGTTTAGAGCATGGGAAATAAATGATCACATGGTAATCTACATTAAATTGCACTTTTAAAGTAATTTTTTGTAGTAAAACACGATGGCTATGAGGTGTAGTGGGATGTGGTAGATTCTTAAATTAATGCCTTATGAATAATACAATGCTCACATTTTTTTATGATTATCACAAGTTTCTCTCCTGTGGTAAGATTTCATGTGATCTGAGGTAATTTTAAGTCGTGGCACTCGGTATAGTGCTGGAGAGTCCAAGGAGGTACAAATTACAGATTCAAATCTCTGAGGCATTATAGCTCACTGGGTGCAAATGAAGGGTAAACTGACTTTGTCGATCCCTAGTCGCATGTGAAATTAATATTGCAAGCTACTCATTATGTTGTCTTAGGGCTGTAATGGGATATTTATTCTCCCTATTTTGGGATTACTTATGGCGTTCTCCACTTTCTTCTATGTAGCTAGGTTTTAGTAGGGTCCATGTTCAGTAAGTATCAATTATCGATGGCTTAATCAGAGGATATCTCTTCCAATGAAAGACTGGGAAGGACCATTGTCGGGCCCATATTTGGGAAGGCACATGAAAGTAGCTTTCAAACAACTCTAGGGTGACGTTCTATGGGCCATTAACAATATAATTGGTGACAGACTACTTCTTGATGCCCCTAGGCACATCAAACACTTGTAGATAGTTATGGTGTTTCTCTCCAATTGGTAGGACATGATCCAAGATTACAAATTTTTTATGTAGATGGTGACAACGCTCCTCAAACCAAAATTTGCAATAGAGAAGGTTTTACACGTGACACTTAATGGGTATTCTCTTTAGAGATCAAAGGAATGCATTGGGGGTCTGTTTCTCCCTACCCATCTAGAGTATAGGAAGGAATCTATCCGCATGGACAACATCATCAAAGTGATGTTGGAAGGATGAGACCTACAACCTCTCAGGAGGGAAATTATAAATTGTATTGATCATCTTCTGAATGGGGTTGTCAAAAATGTAATCCTCCTCTTTGACAACCTATCAATGGTGCTGGCATTCGTGGAAAACACTGGACTAGTGACTCCTTCTCCCCATATATTTGCACACTCATCTTCGGCTGCATTGTCCAGGGCCTCTTGGGTAGGGAGATTGTCTTCCAAAGGGAAGGATAAATTGGGATCTTCATAGATCTTAGTGGTAGGATGGATTTGTTTTGAATGTAGATAATCAACTTTATTTTTGTGGGTGGCTGACATGCATATGTTACTTCGGTTATGGAAAGTTATATATGTAAATAGTCATGCTACATGTCCATATCATTTAAAATATAAGGTTTGTAATATGATGCTATTATCTAAAATTTTTGGGCTAGGATGGGGGGTTTCATTCCCTGCATGTTTCCCTTGGAGTTTTATTGAAGTAGTTTAAAATAAATATATAATATATTATAATGGCTCTGCCATTTTTGCCAAAAAAAATTACACATTAATAGAGTTGTTGGTAACCCTAATCATGGAAAAGGTATAAATAGATCATTTTGCAATCATTTGAATCTAAAATTTTGAGGAGAGCATTGAGCATATTTATAGAGTGACTATCCCATGTGAAATTAAGAGATTTTGATGTAATTCTGAATCTTTGCAAGACATTTGAGATACATTTCTGAATTATCTATGGTACACCAATTTGTGTTTACTAAGTCAAGGATATTATCAAGCGTGCCCTAGTTTATTTTTTCATACATTTTGAAGTGATCATGACACCTAAGATGCAGACAAGGGTTTTAGTGAGGAATGTTGAACTAGTGAATATGAAATACAAGGTGCCCCCAACTATAGCCATAGAAACTGACATGATGGGAGCATTGTCTTCTATACCACCACGAGTTATATTAATCAAAGACATTTGCACATGCATTCATTGTAACATTTAAGAACAATGTGGAAATGAAATATATGCTTCATTCAGCAAACTGAGCATAGATAGAAAGGTCAAATATGGGAACACCCATCTTGAAACCAAAGGATTTTTTTGTTCTTTACATCTACCAAGGTTAGTCAAGCCTCAATGGGTTATAAAGGTACTCAGCCGTGTACACAACCATTTTATATGGTTTGATGAATAGATCAAAATTACTAAATATGTATTGCACATCATCACTAGATTCCCAATCGGAGATAGACCAAAAGAAATTAAGCACATTGACATGGGAAAACTCACCAAGCTCACTAAAGAACAATGGGATGGTAGAGGAATGATGATATGAACTCTAAGAGATCTCGAGCTAAGGTTTACATGAAACATTATATCCTACTGAGTGTTCCAATCATCCCAAGTGGATAATATTCCATGTGGAGTAGTTGATCTAGTGTACACGATAGTAAAGAAAGGTTTACAAATAGACCTATGTGAGGTTTTTATAAAGAAGTTGGAGGAAAACATGAACACTTTAAATTTTGGTTCATTGTTGGGATCTATTTCTTCTATTATAAAAATTCATTTCCCTCCATTGGAGATGTAGTTTGGAAGACTGATAGGATAATCATATATCAAATACATGAATTCATAGAAAGTTTAGGAGATAATTTTTATGTAATCGTATCTCATTATTTGTTGAAGTTCCAAGCTAGGACACACAAAAAGGTATAGGATACCACCTCAACTAGTTGCAAAATATTAGAACATATGTTTGAAGTTAATATAGATGTGTGTATAGTAAAATATATTGAACCGAGTTGAATGGATTCAACTAATGGGTTATGAAATGGATATTATTATAGGTTCTAAATAGATGGAATCCCTATTAGAAAAATTGATTGACCCTAATGAAAAGAGATATAGGATTTATGAAGAATTCAAAGATAAAATCAAACAAGGTATTTTAGTAACAAGGTCAATTAAGAAGGCAAGTAACATCATTAATGTTTTATCAAAGACCCTTGGATTTGATGATAATCTAGATATTGATAATGTACAAGCGCTTGTAGTGGTTGAGAAAAAAAAAGTACAATTGCCCCCACTAAGAAAAAGATGTGTTACAAGGAACACCAGGTCATTAGTACAACCGATAGAGAAGAAGGCTACGAAAGTGATACAACCTAAAGGTAAAACCTATGAGCAGAGAGTAGGCAAGAAGAAACCTCTAAGAACAAGAAGAAGAATTTTACTTGGAAAGGACAATGAGACTGAATCTGATGAGCCCACCAAATCTATTGTAGTGGCTTAGTTCTCACAAGCTCCACAAAGTCCTCATGAATTTTTTGAAGGATTAAAAGAATTAGGAGGATTCTGAGAATTTAGATAGGTGAAGTGTTTGAATAGAAATGAAGAAGACAAGAAAATTATTGAAGATGCAGTTGTAGGGAGATTAATGAGATATAGAGCGACACCTACTAAGCTTGAAGATAAGCTACCAGAGGAACTCTACAACATTATTTATACATGGTGGAAGTATGGAATTAATGCTGAGAAGGAGATGAGAGAAAGATCTCTTATGAATACTATTCCTGACCTAACACCATTTGAAATTGAAGATGCATTGAAGAAACATTTGAAGAAATTCTTGGTAGAGGGAAGAGCCCTGGGGATAATGAATGGATACCTACAATCAGTAGAGAAGGATATTTCTAAGAAGTGGAAATAAATATTTCATTTATATGATACCAAGCAACAAGAACCGAGAAGAATCTTGAGGTTATACAATTATTGAAGGTGTATCAAAGGATATTGATCCTGCAAAAGAATTGTCAAAGCATGAAGATGCAATGGATATGCAGGTACAAAACACTGACCACATAGGTGTAGATGTTGCACCATTGGAAAGTATTGACCCCATATTGGTACAAGTACAAATTTATTTTACTATGCAGATTTGTACTACTGAAGTTACACAAGTTATGGAAACTGAGCTAACAATTGACATGTAGAAAATGCAAATTTTGATAAAATAGAGGTTACCAACACTGGACATAAGAAGGATACTGAGTTGGAAGCTCCAATAAACATTGAGGGACAGACGAAGAATACACCACTAACCGAAATGTCCAATGTTTAGAATGATAAAAAAATACAAGGTACAAAAAAAGAAATGTTGTAGGAATAAAATCTAAAAGGAAAGTATTAAGAGAAAGAAGAAACAAAACAACAAGAGGAAGTGAAACTAGAGGAAAGCATAGTAAGTCACCATACCAAATCACCAGATGCAACAGTGGCATCGCATTCTAAACGCTCTACCCAAGAGAGAAGGCTAATTGAGAAAAAGAAACATGTGATACATTTAAGTAAGCCAATAATCATACCACCCAGAGATCCAAATATGATGAAGCCAAAGGAATATTGCATTTATGTAGAAGTTGTCACTCAAAAGACTGAGAAAGACAACTATTGGAAAAAAATAAAAAGGTTGATATATTGGAAGATGTGAAAGAATTTTTTTGGGAGATTATACCTTAAGTTAACATTGATGAGTCTGGGCCCCTATTAGACCAAGTTGGAAATCTAGTCTATCAAATCAAAGGACCAAACAAGCACATGACAGAATACATGTTATAGATTCACAAGGCATTAATCTACATTAAATTTATGGAGGACCTACTGTAAAATAATTCTATAGTGAAGGTAACTCTTTCTAAGTTATGTTGCAAAGAAAAAGAGAAATTGGAGTTCATGATTTCATTATTTCATAAATATACGTATTCTTTCTAACTTTATCGAGGCCATTAAGAAGGAGGCATATACTGAAAAAGAGCTGACTGAGAAACTTGAAAAGCTAACTATCGAGCCTCAAGAATTCCATACATATAACTTAAACATACATGAACGCATGAGAGTTCAAATTGCATTGAGACAAGAGGAATGTAAGCTAAGATTATAATTTCTTGAATTGCAAGCACTAATAATTCCCCATATGCAATCAATGTAGATACATCTGAAGAAAGGAATATAACTAGAAAAATTTCCAGAGCTTAGCACCTTGGATACTATAGTTGATTTATTGTCAAATATCAATGAACACATTGTGATATTATAGAATCTTCGAGACACTTGGGAGACTATGCTAACCAGATTACAACAAAGGAATAAGCATATTTTTGATATCTAAGTTTTATTTTTGAGACTTTTTGTCAAAAAAGGGGGAAATATATATAGATAGATCTATGAAAAAATAAAAAATAAAAACAAAATAGAGTAAATTCAAATAAAAAATATTATATATGTGAAAAATAAAAAAAGGAGAGGAGTTGTACATATTTTGTATAGAGAGTAACATCCGAGTGGGAGTTACTAGTTTTGATGACTTTGAGGTATTTATCAAAATGCTCAACTAATGTCAAAGAGGGAGATTGTTATCTCTATGGATATTTTTTTCCATTAGTTAAGGAAAAGTCATATGAGTTAGCAGAATCAACTCGTGAAAAGGAGAAAATAAAATATCTCACTAGTCGTTAATTTACACCAAAAAAGGAACTAAAGTCGATAAAGCAAAAACTCTACACCGAGGGTCGTCAGTTATAGAACATCAAGTGCATATGACGTACATTGAGTTGATCGCTACCTGAGTACTAAATGATCAAGTTAACCAAGAAAAGAGAAGTTACTTAATTGATTGTAAAGCGATAAGGACGTATTTACTACATTGACAAAGTATTAATTGTGAATATACAATGCACGTAGATCATTTTGTTACACAATAAATGATCAAGATAATTCAAAGAGAATATCTAAGAAGTAGATTAAGCGGTTAATGGAAGTTTTTTATTTCCAAAAAATACACCAAGTAGTAAGGAAAAAGTGAGATAGTCACTAAGAAGAAAAGAAGATCAAATGGTTAAAACAAATCATAGTGCACCTAACACACAATATTAAGAGACAACAAATATTATATTTAAAGGATGAAATAAAGAGTAGAAAGATAGAGGAGAGACAGATTAATAATAAAGATAAGGCTGATATTTTTAAAGGAATTCTATTCAAGAACAAAGATCAGAGTCGAGAGCACCAAGGTTATATCTAGCTACAGCAAAAAAAATCCGAATAGTGTTACAGTTTGAGATAGAGGTAACACAATATTTTAGAGCACATAGAGTCTAATAAACATTTGTTTTGATTCAATATAGAAAATATTTTTAAGGTGTTAATACTATTATACTGAGAGCTAGAAATCTTAATATTGGGTAGAGCTTAACCGATCATATATTTGTAAAACCTTTAACAAGGTAGATCTATAAGTGTAGAGATTGTAAAATCCACTAACCAGGTAGACCTAACAAGTCTTTGTACACTCTTAACCAGGTAAGCTATAAAAATTCTTAAACTTTCTAAGCTCTAACTGAGCACCCTTTATACTATAGTTAGTGAAGGTTGCGGGTATCATCCCTACCATAGAGTTTTTGTCTAACCAAGGATTTATGCGTAAAAAAATCATGGAGTTATGAGTTCATTTACTTGAATGTTTTAATGTTATGTTTTATGAGCTTTATACCAGTTTCATTTCAAGTTATATAAATTGATAAACAACAAGCAGTAGTATATGGTTATTGAAAGTTTCAGATATTAAATTTTTTGTGGTACTGATTCACCCCTCCCGGCTCAGTCCAAACTTTCCATAGTCATTCCAAAATCAAGTTTAGTTATGATTTAGGTTTAATTATTGTTAGCATTCAATGATAAAGGTTTGGTTAAGGTTAGTCCATAGGAGCTACGATTAGGCCTAGGATCACACGAAACAATGAGAGATTGGCATGTAAAGGATATACACAGGTTAAGGTAATATATTTTCAATAAAAAAATTCTCTATTAGTTAGAATTGAAGCTATTATAAATTTCCTTATTTTTTCTAGTTAAAAAAATTTCAAAGTATATTAGATGGATGCTAAGTTTATTTCTAAATGGAGATCTACAAGAATAATTTTACATAGAGAAACCAGTTGTTTTAAAGATATCATATGAATTGGAGATGGTTTGCAGACACAAGAAGGCATTATACAGACTCAAGAAAGCTTCTAGAGCTTGGTATGCTAGATTAGATAGGTATCTCTGGCAACAAAATTTCAAGATAGGTATGACAAATAGTAATATTTATTTCAATATTTTAAATGATATGTTGTTAATATTCATTATATATGTTGATGATATTATATTTGGAACTGATGAAAATATTTGCAAAAAATATGTTGTAGAGATGCAAAAATTATTTGAAATGTCTATGATTGGTATGATGTCATTCTTTCTTGGTTTACAAGTTATTTAGAAAGAAGATGGTATTTTCATTGGTTAGAAAAAATGTATTAAGGAAATGATAAATAAGTATGGAATGAATAACTATAAACTAATTGCAACTCCCATGGCTATTGGTTGAGAAAAGATGGTGAATATCAAAAAGTTGATCAAAAAATCTATAGATCTATAATAGGTGAACTTCTATACTTAACCACTTAGAGACCCAAATATTATGGATGAAACATGTTTGGCTGCATGATATCAAGATAATCTTAAATAATCTCATGAAGTGGTAGTAAAATTGATATTTATGTACTTGAAAGGGACTCTATATTTTGGCTTATGGAACCAAAGGGATAGTGATTCCTCACTAAACTATTTTACTGATACTAACTTGAAAGGATGTGTAGATGAGAGAAGAAGAACAAGTACTAGCACATTATTTTTGGGATACATGTTTCTCTCTTGCACAATTAAAAAATCAGATTCAATTTTATTATCTACCATAGAAACAATATATTGTAGAAGCATCTTGTTACACTCAGATAATTTGGATGAAGTAAACACTTGAAAATATGAAGGTAGTTTTTTATGAATCTATTCAAATGCACTATAATAATACATGTGCAATTAATATTTCTAAGAATCTAGTGATGAAAATAAATACAAAACACATTTATATATAGTGTCACTTCTTGAGGGTGTAAGTTGTTGAGAAGGAAGTCAAGTTGAAGTATATAAAAACTAAAGATTAAATTGTAGATATTTTTATCAAGATTACAGGTTAGAATATTTTTTAGTATAATAGAAGTTAGGGGTGATTACCTTTTTATTTTCAAACTAGATGTATTCCATAGGTGCATATTTCTAGGGGAAGAGTTATTAACTATCTTTTATTTCCTAGATTGATGAGGTGGCTACTCTCAAGGGGAGAAATGAATGTAGTGGATTACATAAAATGTTGCAAAGATATAGTATCCTTGACAGGGAAATTTTTTAGACTTCAGATGTTTTTAGCTACAGATTAAGGTTGGAAAATAAATTTTATTACAATCCTATCTCTAAAAGTGCAAGATTTATTTTTTGGTGTGTTCGCTTTGTCCTTGATGTCAAAGGGGGAGAAAATTTAGGAAATAAGAGAGTATAAAAGGTATAACTTTTTTATTGTTGGCATTTCAATCAATGTCAAATGAGGATATCAATGTATATGGTTTTATGTTATCATTGATGTCAACAAATGATCACATTGATGTTAAATTTTTTTGTGGATGAGAAGTTTTATGATAATGATAAATAGTAAAGAATTGTATGTTGTGAGCATTTATTGCATCTGATATAAAGTTTTTCTATTCAGGAAAGAGTATTTGATGTTTGATAGGCTAGAAATAGTATTTTATTGTTTATGCTATGCAAGAAAGAGTATCTAAAGTTTGATATGTAGGGATTATACTTGAAGGTTAATAGATGTTGGTAATTATGTGTTTGGATGATGTTCTAATGTTTTGATGGCGATCGTAAGTTTTTATGGGGTATATTAGGAAGATGGAAGTATAAGAGTCTTGAATATGTACAAAAAAAATATTTGAAGACCTTATGGGAAAATGATGTGCATTCCTCCATATAAGATAATCGTGTCTTGGGGTTCTATTTAAAATTAATATGTACTATGAATATTTCACTATCATGTTTTTAGTTCATTTTCTATTCTTATGAAGAACTTATGATGTTTTGTATTCTGATAGTGAGGTTGGAAGTTTTAAATGGATACGACAGGCATGCATAATGTTGTGCATTACTCCATAATGGTATCTTAGGATGCTTGTTTTTATAAACATATTCAAATGGTTCATGTAGTGATTTAGTTCAATTATTTTATGTTGGTTTTATTTAAACCTAAATATATGTTGTCCTAAGAACAATATTATTAACTATGTTGAATTCTAGTAAACTCAACTATTTGCAGTGACTAGATTTAAGTACTATTGCTCTACATATATAATGAAGGAGAGTCAAGAGGTTAAGAGTTACTATGTTGTGGAATCTTGTATTTCACATGGATTTATGTGCTCTAGAGATTTTTATTGAGTGGACCAATAATATATTTTTAATATTTTTATACACATTATGTTTGGGTCTATCTTTGGAGAGTTTTGTGATGCATGCACCATGATCATATCAATTGAGGAAGACTTATTAAAATGCATTATGGTCCTCCTTATATCCTAGGGTAGACCAAATTGAGTGTTTGTGTTCATGATGGTGTACTTTGTACAAATATTTTTTATATTTATTATGGCCAACCTTGTTGAGTTTTCAATAAAAAACTACAAATATATGCATATGTGAGAATGTATAAGAAAATAAAGAGAGTGTGTGAGGAAGTGTGAATTATATGAGGAAAAAATTTTAAGACAAAGAAAAGTGAATAAGGAAGAGTTTAAGTGCAAGTTATTGAATTAAAGATAGAGGTTATATAAGTTGACTAGAAAATCCTACATCTTTTTCATTTCATATTTCCTCAATATATGTTGTAAGAATATTTGTGAAAAATTGTATCTTTCCTTAGGATTGGGTAATTTGACAGTGAGTTCCTTGGCAGTGTCCTTAAACATTAGGGATAGTGAATTCCTAGGATTCTAGCCTAAAAATTTGTAAACAATTATTTGATATAGTGAGTGCTATTCTCACCATGGGTTTTCCTGCATTAGGTTTTCTATGTAAATATGATGTTCATATGTGTTTGTTCTTATTTCTATATGTGTTTCTAATGGATAGATAGATTAATAACAAGTAATCAAGTATTATGGAATAAGTGTTAAGTATTTGTCTATGTTGATTCAGCCCCGGGTGATCGCAAAATGTTGTGTCCCATTTTTATTCATGAAGAAAAAACACACAGATGAATTTTTTTCATTTTTTACCCCTTCGAATGAGTGGGGGTGTTTGCATGAAGGGAAAAAACACCTTCGCGCAAACTAGATGAAATGAGGAGTTTGCTCGAACTAGACCCAATTTGAGGGAACCCTGTGAATCCACAAGAAACAAGAAATTTGTGCAAGTTTTCCATCAGGGGTTTTCTCGAAATCCCTTCATTCGAAGGGGTATTTAAGTGAACCCCCTGAATTTGGCCTTCATCTCCAAAGTCAACAAATTTCTTCAATATTTTCCCCTTTGAAGGTCTCAATCAAGGACCAAATAAAACAATCTTCTAAAACCCAAATGATATATGATTCTACTCAAAACAATATTTCCAAAGACTATGATTTTAATATATATTGATTTCATTGTGACTTTCTATTTTCAGTTTTATTAAACATAGGTTGTCTGGTCATTTAGCAACCTCTCTCTTCGATGCTTCAGGAAAATAGTAAATTAGTAAAAAAAAATTACAAAAAATATGTAGGAAAAGGGTATTGTGTTACCTTTCTATGAAAAAAAGAAAAATGTATTTTGATATATACAGATCAAGTTAGAGCGATCCAATTGACCTTATGAGACTAAATTACAGTTACAATCACTTTAGAACTTAGTAAAGTATGAAATATTTACCCAAAATTAATTAAGCCAATTAAATCATTTATATATTGAAGTTAAAAATATAACCTTGAAATAATTACATCGTTATCATGTTTTAGTAAAAATTTATGCTAATCCAAGTGACAGTCACTCCTTAAATACATCATTTTTAACACAAACCACTTTTTGAAGGAGAAGGAAAAATGAATTTTAATGAATTTATTTTTATTTTTTTTAAATATATATATTTAGAAACTATAAATAAAATTATAAAACACTCTAGTTTACATCATCTTTAAATACCTAATAGTTTTGCAGCAATAGGTGTTCGAAATTGAAGTTTTTTCTCACAATACTAATCTTAGTGGAAAAGTTAGCAAAAAGTGGGACACACTATTGTGGGACCACCCACATCTCAAAATATGGAGGTGTTCGACAATTTTCTAAACAAAGGAGAAACTATAAAGGAGTTATTTCTCAAAAAGGACTATAAATCCAAACCTTTCCAAGTGCAAACACCATCCATATAAAAATATCAAGTGCATTAGAAACTAAATTCCAAATAGGTCTTCAAGGTAAATGTAGATCCATAAACTTCTATGACTCATCATGTAAAATGGAATAAAAGAAGACTAGAATAAAAGAATAAATTAAGATAATCAACCGTATATTTTTAGTTAGACATCATTGTTTGTCAATAATGAGTAAATATAGTGACATATTATATTACGAGACATAAAAATTTCCATTAAATTTATTAATTTAGGTGGCTTAGAGATATACATTGAGGTAACATTAATGTTAGAATTCAAAGAATTCATAAGCCAAAATCACCTGCAGAAAAATACCAGTCACAAATTATACTTCTACACCCCTCTGCCTAGTAAATTGTGGGATTTATTCCAGTCTTGGCCTGATTTGCATAATGTCTCACTATTTGCAAATATCTAGAAGTGTGCACTAGCACTTATTGTATGGTTGATCTGGTGGGAAAGAAATAAAAGGATTTTTTGAAATGGGTAGTCAAATTTAGAAATAGTTCTACAAGGATTAGAAAAGTCAATATCAAAAGTTGTAAATGCCAGCATTTTTAGATGTGGATACAATCCAGTACTGTCATCATGGGATATTAGCATCATGAGAACTTGGGGGAACCTCAGTATACCAATGGGATGGGGTGCATCTAGAAAAGTACTAGGTCTAGTTGATAGATCGAATATCAAATGGCATCCCCCCGATCAACAGGTAATGAAAATAAATTTTGATGGAGCATCTCGTGGTAACCTAGGAATATCAAGATTGGGTGCATGCATCAGGGATTCACACGGAAATTCAGTAGCATGCATTTCCTCTCCATTTCCAGTAGGATCAAATGATATAGCAGAAGCACAAGCAATTCTTGTAGGACTAATACTGGCAAAAAAATGTGGAATCACCGACATACATGTTGAAGTTGAATCCATGGTTATAATTAATACCTGCATCAAAAGATCTACCCACAACTGGCAACTAGAATACATCCTGAAGAAAATTTGGCGATTATTGGATACCTTGTCAAAAACATTCCTCTCCCATACATTACGTGAAGGAAATCGGGTCCCAGACTATCTAGCTAACTTTGGCTGCGAGGGTGTGGATATTACACTTATAATCCCAAGTGTAATCCTAGGAGATATGTGTGCGTTAAACATATTAATTGAATTAGATCAATCGAGCATTGCACATAGTGATGCATAAAATGAACATTCACATAGCTGCAAAGTACACTGGCGACAGGATCGGTTTCAAGCATATAGATGATGTCATCAACACTCACACATGAGGGTTTGTGGTAATAAAGGTGAGCAAAGGTACACAGGTGATGTAAAATAATTAATCCTCCATGTGGGAATTGAATTCCAAAATGAACGGCGATCTTTAATAGGTGATGGGTTGATCTCAAGGTGAAAAAGGAAGTACACCTAATTAATGCAATTATGATGCAAAGCTAGGCATTTCAAAAAAGTGGATCCCAGAAATTATTGTCCCCATATCCATTGCGCCTACCTGCCTTCAACCAGGAAAATTTGGAGTGAAAATAGTGTCAAATCAGAGTTAATTGCAATAAAGACACACTCATTTATGTGCCTCGCTAAAGCCATCAAAGCACTCTGCATATCTTATTTAAACACTTCATGACACAATGTGTAACACAAGCATTAGAGTATGGATTGTATGGCAGAGGTATGTGTTACTTGCCGATCTTGTGCTACCCATCATTCCAAACTATTGCCAAAAAATTATAGAATTTGGCTGCCGTCCAACACAAATGAAGACGTGCTCCCAATGTGCATCAATGATCAAGAGATGGATGAAATGTTTCTGGTGCACTCTGATGCCATTTGATGCACAATCATAAAAGTAACGGGTCATGAGAACTTTGACCCAAAAACTAAACAATTTATGTTTCCTTCATAGCTAGTTTCTATATTTCTGTTGAATGCAATGGACCTCCTTCAGTCCCCTCATTTATTAGAAATTTTGGCATTCAAAGTGGTTCATAAGTAGTTTTGGGTTGCCATCAAACTAAAGCATGCTATGTAAAATTATGACCTCTGGAATGGCCACGCATTGATTGGGGGTTTGTTTACCACACATCAAATTCTGCACAACCACAGATTCTTAGTGGCATTTAATGGAGGCAAGAGGGAAATAGAAATGCAGAATGCACAGATCATGAGAAATGCACTCCAAGAGAATGGGCATGTCCTTGGCCCGCTAGTGGAGGGGAAAACAATGGCTACAGTTCTTGTGCTGAAAGACCTTCTGGGGTTACCAAATTTATTAGGGATGCCTAGGAACATCAATCCCCAGAGACCTCATGTAAGGCATGAAGAAACCCCAAGCTTCAATTTGCAGCGAAAAGATATTTTGGCCCCGGAGAATAGACCCAGTTTACAAACTTCCCACTGTTTGGATTGGGTGTCGGGTGCAACATCCAAATGGGCATTGGGTACTACAACCGATTTGGGTTGGGAAGGCAGAAATCAGGAAGCACATGGAAGCAGGTGGGTTACCAAATCTCCAGAACCAGAACCAACCAGATGTTCTTCGGGTTGGGGACCACGATATACGACACCACATGAGAAGAAGAATATGGTAGATTGTAATTGGGATATGGCTGCAACAAAGGAAGGAGCAATGGTGTCGGTCTGTTGTGGAGTGGCTGCACCAATCACATCACTCTGTGGATGATGTTGCGATGCAAGATTAAAGAAAGTAACTACTTGTGAAGAATTTTTTTGCAAATATGTAGTCATTGTTATAGTTCGTCCCTTAACCATGCTTGATTTTGTAGAGTGTTAAATTTTTTATTATAATGGGCTTGAGAAGATATAAAATTTCATTTTGGGCTATCTATGGGTTAGATACCATGGTTTGGGATATTGGTGTCAGTGGTGCCCGACAATGACTAGAACTGACACCGACACTAACCAGAACCAACACCAACACTGACTAGAACTGACATCGACACTGATAATGGCCATAACTGACACCGACACTGATAATGGCCAGAACTGACACTGACAACAACAAAAAATATCACTGATGCTACAAAGAATTGACACCGACGGACCGACTGAGATAACTAACAAGTGATCTCGGCTAGCAGGCTTACCCGATCGACAGTACCGATGACCTGAACTGGCCAGACCATTTTATATAAATAATGACTGAAGAGAATGACTAATGTAGAAGGGTGGTGATTTTGTTCTTGAATATAAATAATGTATTGTATCTGAGCAAGGATTCTGGGTTTTCTTGCTGGTTCTTTCCTGGATGAGCTCTTGAACCAGCTTTTATTATTTATTATATATATTTAGTGGCTTGTCCACTTTTTCCTAAAAAAAAAATACCAGTCACAAAGGCAAAGAATGGAGACAAAACTCACATAGATCTGAAAGATGAAAATATTCAATTAGAGAGAGAATGAGAGAATTATAAAGAATTGATAATTACAAAGTGATCAATCCTAATAAAGGAAATCAAAACCCTAAGAAGGGTGGAGAAACGTAGGTTGCATGAATAATTAATAAAATAATTAATTATTGCATGCCTAAAGTTTAGCTTAAGTGAACTAGAGATAACAAGGTGACTTAATAATTAAATCAATAATGATTTAATTAATAAGTGAAAATAGATTTTTACTCTAACACCTCCCTTAAGATTAACTTAGGGAGAAGCTAAAAACCTAGAAAAAACTATTGAAAGTAGGAAATGGGTCCCAGTAACAAGGCCTAATCAAGTACCCAAGTAAAAACAAATCTCTCTAAAGAGGAATAAAGGAGAAAACCCAGAGGGAAAAACCCCTCTCCAAAAATAGATGAAGCCTAGTGAAGGACTAAAGAAGCCTCCAAACTAGGGAAAGTCCTAGAAAATAAGAACAAAGATCAGGTAGACAAGACTGTAATCTGCATGAGTGCCCCAAAATGACACTACTCAAATCATGATAGAAAACAAGGCAAACATCAGAGCTCAAAGATATAGATGGAAAAAAAACCAAAGTATGAAGAGCTTATCAAAAGAAGAACATGTAGAACACCTCTAAAGCATGAAGCTACAAAAATTTTCAAATAACTGATGTAATCTGTTTGAGTACCCTCAAATGACACTACTCCAATCAGGATGGAAAACAAGGCAAACATCAAAACTCAAAGACACAGATGGAAAAAAAAGACCAATTTTGAAGCCTCAAAAATAGGAATGAAAGAAGAGTTTACATATGGTAAATGATCCATCTCACTGAAATGCATAGGTACCAGCCACTGCAACCACCTAGTAGATAGGAACAAATATAGAATACATGGTATCAAACCAAGAAATCATATATACCCAAAAGGAAATACCCCCAATAATCCTAATCAGGGAGCGGCATGATAGATATAGTGAGTCATACTGCCAAGAAACATTGTATGATGAAGAATGTACACGAACAAAATAAAGTAATATTTCAAAGTTGTTCACCCACTTGAAACACATGAGGCTAAAGCAGTGGAAGTAACACTCACATGAGAAAGTTACAACAAACCCCCCATGGAACCTTATAATAAAGTGCACGTACAATCAGGCACAAAATGTGTGAGATCCCAAGTATGCATAATGGCACTTTATCTTAATATGTATGTTAAAAATGCTACAGAAAAAGATATATATATAGTATCCATAAAGGAAACAATCCCAGGACCTGAAACATCCAAGATATCCACCAGAATGCCAAAAAGAAAAAAATTGAATAAAAGATACCTAGAGAAAATTCTTGGTGTGAAACCCATAAAAGAAGAAGGGGAACAGAACTAGCTTTCTGATGCCATGTGGAAGTCAAAATGGAGTCTAGAGGAGCAAGATGCGACTAATGGAGTGAAAAATGGAACCCTAAATTTTACTAGCATAAAACCCCCAAAGAAAGAAAAATGAAAAAACAAAACCTAGAAAATCGGGTTAGGCTCGGAACCAACATTTCGACGATATCTTGTTTGGCAAAAAATGCCTCTGTTTACTTAAGATATGAGCAAAAAAATAGCATGAGGTCAAAAACAGAAAGAACCCCAAGAACCTCTACTAAATATAGTGGATCCCCACTAAACTATTGATTTCTTCCAAACTGGTGTGCCTCCAAATTTTTGGCAAAATTTGGCAGAAATTTTTTTTCATTATTTTTTGTGAAAAAAAAAATAAAAAAATGCATGCCTTTTTTTAAGAAGACAAGCAAAATACCTATATTTTTTATTTTAAAAAATGTTTTAAAAAAGAGAGGTAGGGGCCCGCAGCTCCCTTGGGGCCTACGCGGTCCCTTGGGGCCAACACGGCCTCCTTGGGGTCCTGCGCGATGTCCATGGGGCCTATGGCTCCTTGTGGCCCATGCCCTCCTTAGGGGCCTCTAGGGCCACCTTGGGGGCTTGCATGACCACCTTGGGGCCTGCGGCCTTCTTGAGGGCCTACATGACCACCGTGGAGCCCACAACCCACTAAAAAAACTAATTTTTTTTTTCAAAACACATGCATACAAAACCCCAAAAATTGATGAGCTTTTTCTTTTTTTTTTCAAAATCCCAAAAATAAATTTTGAATATTTTTATTTTTTCCACTTGCCTCGAAATTCATGCTTAGAATAGGGTTGTACAGGTAAACAAATTTTGCGTCCAAATGAAACTTCCAAATTTGATGTGCTATATGAAAATAGGGGTTTTGGGGCATTTTGAGCACGTTAGTGAGGTCGGTTTGTGCCCAAAGTGCTCCAAATAAAAAATCCCCTCTTGATCAACACAAAAAAATCTGAAACATTTACAACCTCGGCGTTCCAGAAAGTCTTCAAAAAACCTTAGAATGGGCTACTCCAACAAGACAAAAATACCATGTTATGATTCAAAGAATTCATAAGAAAAGATCACATGTAGCAAAATACCTATCCTAGAGACAATTAATAGAGATAAAACTCAGATAGATCTAAAAGATGAAAATATTCATTCATAGAGAGAAATGAGGGAATTACCAAAGAATTGATAATTGGAAAGTAAACAATACTAAAAAAAGATATCAAAACCCTAAGAAGGGTGAAGAAACCTAGGTTGCATGAATAATTAATAAAAGAATTAATTATTGCATGCATAAAGTTTAGCTTAAGTAAACTAGAGATAAAAAAGGTGACTTAATAATTAAATCAATAATGATTTAATTAATAAGTGAAAATAAATTTTTACTCTAACAATTATTCCCTCATTTTACTTGACAGACTGTACACATGGTAGGAACACCCACTTGATAAGGATAGTTTTTGGTGCAATACTAATTTCCTTTAATATTAAAATAAAAACAACTTGAGGGTCTTCGGCTAACCTATTATTCACATAAGGTTCATGTCAAAATAAGATGTAAATCCTCTATCGAGCTTGCCTTTGTTTTTTATTAAGGGAAAACTATTTTTGTAGGGACTAGAAACTGTATTACACAATAAACATGTAGAAAAATAAACTAGTCACTATACACACTGGATAATAGCCAAAGAAAAACACGGAAATGGGGAGTAGACCCCCAAAGTTCTTACACATTTTTAATAAATTTTTACTTTTTAACCACAATATTCTCATTAATATTTCTCAGATTGTTCATAGTGATGTCAATAGGGGTATCATCCATATCCTTTCTTTGACTTCTAGTTTTAGGGCCAAGGAGAGAGACTATGTCAAATTCCTTCACAACAATGCTACTATCATTAGAAGGTGATTTATTTCTTGAACTAAAACTATTGGAGGGAGAAGAAAAGGTTCCTTTTGAAATTTCCTATGGAGATTATGCGTGGGCATTCAATTTCTTAAGTCCATCCAAACTTCTCTCCACAGTTTTTTTCTTCCAAACTTCTCTCCATGGTTGTTTTCCTAACATCCACAACAACCATCAATTTATCTTGAACATCATAAGTTGAGTCCTCCAAACTCTAAATTTAAAGATCATGACCCTCTTTTAACTCTTTAATTCCATTTTCCTTTATTTATCATAATTATTGTTTATCAATTTGTGTACCTCATATAGGACAGGTCTAATGCCAAAATCTAATTAGTTTTGTTTCCGAAAACATAAACTATCAAGATTACATGGTAATTTAGAAGAACAACCATAGGATCATTAGGTTAGTGAAAATTATTTGCATTTGATATATATTTACCATCAAAGTGAATCTAGTGAGATAATTACGAAGGCTTTAATATCTTTACTAAATGCACATAAGTCATTGCTAAAGGAGACATGATAAAAAAATTACTTGAATTAACATATAGTTCCTTTCAAACTAAAAAGAAAATGTTTATAATAAATAGATCTAAAATTTATATTTTTTATTAGAGTTAACTTCACATTGGAGTATCTAATCTACCTAATAGAGATAAGTAGTCCCTTTATATTGGAAAAAACTTAACAAGAACATAAAAAAATACTAGACTGAGTTTTTCCATGATCAAAACTATCATATGATCCATACTTGAAATATTTCCAAGAAACATAACAACTGCAAACTTACTCTTTAATGGTAGCACATATGAGATACTTTTATTTATCATGAAGGTATGTAGATGAATACATATATAATAAGGTTCAATTATGGGTTCAAGTTTTATCTCTATGGACATTTTGTTGTCATTAGTTAAGGCAAAGTCATATGAGTTAGAAGAATCAATCAGTGAAAATGATTCAAGAAAATATCAAACTAGTCGATAATGTACACCAAGAAAGGTAGTAAAGTCAGAGAAGCACATACACTACACTGAGCACCTTAAGTTACTGAACACTGAGTGCATATAAAGTACACTAAGTTGACAATTACCAAGTACTAAAAGATCAAGTAAACTGAGCAAAGAGAAGTTACTCTACCGAGTTACTTAATTGATTGTAAATTGATAAAGACGCATTTAATAC
The DNA here is from genome assembly GCA_018584345.1 of Thuja plicata. Taxonomy (NCBI): domain Eukaryota; kingdom Viridiplantae; phylum Streptophyta; class Pinopsida; order Cupressales; family Cupressaceae; genus Thuja; species Thuja plicata. The sequence goes on along the minus strand of MU223804.1, from coordinate 1,542,062 downwards.
ATTGGAATAACATTAATTGTAATTATAAAATGCATGTAGATCATATATTTACATGATCAATGATCAAGATAATTCAAAGAGAAGATTTGAGAAGTAGATTAAGCGGTTAATGAAAGTTTTTTATTTCCAAGAAATACACCAAGTATCGAGGTAAAAGTGAGAGAGTCACCAAGCATAAAAGAAGATTGAATGGTTAAAACAAATAATAGTTCACATAACACACAAGATTAAGAGGCAATAAATATTATATTTAAAGGATGAATTATAGAGAAGAAAGATAGAGGAGAGACAAAGTAATAATACACACAAGGTTGATATTGTTAAAGGATTTATATTGAAGAATAAAGATGAGAGTAGAAAGCACCGAGATGATATCTAGCTACAGTAGAGAAAATCCAAACAATGTTATAGTTTGAGATAGAGGTAACACAATATTTTAGAGCACATTGAGTCTAATCAGAATTTGTTTTAATGCAATATAGCTGACATTATTAACTTGTTAATAATATTATATTATTAACTGATCTGATATTTGTAAAACATTTAACATGGTACATCTCTAGGTATAGAGATTGTAAAGTCTCCTAACAAGGTAAACCTAACAAGTCTTTTCATACTCTTAACCAGGTAAGCTATCAAAATGGCTAAACTTTATTAGCTCTAACCGAGCACCCTTTATACTACGGTTAGTGAAGGTTGTGGTTATCATCCTCACTGTTGTTTTGTCCTCTATTCAAGGATTTTTGTCTAAACAAAATCATGGAGTTATGATTTTATTTACTTGAATATTTTAATGTTATGTTTTATGAGCTTTATACTAGTTTCATTTCAGGTTATAGAATTTGGTAAACAACAAGCAACAATATATGGTTATTGATAGTTTCAGATATAAAAGTTTTTGTGGTACTAGGTCACCCCTCCCCTCTCAGTCCCAAATTTCTATAGTCATTCCAACAATTGGTATCAGAGCTACTACTCTTTAGTTATATACATTTGACCACCTAAGAGTTAAAGATCCTAAGTCACGGAAATTTTAGGAAATTCAACACAATTGAAGTCTTGAATCTAAGTTGGAAAGTGAAAGAGACTTGAGCATTGATCAGAAGAAGGAACTTGAGAATTCTCTAAGGGTTAGAATAAAAATATATGATGAACTAAAGGTTACACAAGAATAAGTTGATATACTTGAGACAACGTATGAATGTAGTGTTACTAATAAATCCAAGAAAACTATAAAATAACTATTGGAAAATAATGATAAACTTACCGAGTAGTTGGACCTAATGAAGATAGACCTTGAAATCAACATGATAAGAATGATTGAATTGATTGAAGTAAAAATGATTTTTGAAGATGAAAATAAAATGGTAGAAGATGATATAAGACAAGTCAAAATCAAGATATTTGAAAAAGATAATGATATTGTTAGAATGAAACAAGTTCATTATGATATGACCGATCAACTTCTGAGTTCAAATCAGGATAACCCAAGAAAATAATTTTAGAATCAAGCAATCAAAGCTAAAATTGAAAGAATGGATCAAAGACTAAAATTTGAAAAAGATGCAAATGCAATACTGAAAAGAAACGAGGAAGCGCTAAAATCTTTGGATTAACAGTTCAAGAATCATAAACAAAATAATGACAAAACAAGAGTTGGATTCAAAGAGGAAAACACTGTTGGAAATGAGTTGAGTAATTGAGAGAGGAGGGCTAATTCAGTTACCACAAAAAAAATCCAAGTCCCTTAGATGTCTTAATCAAACTTATCATTTTTTCTCGGTTAACACATATATTCTAATATCACTCGGTGGACGTAGAAAATCTTAAGATATTAACTATGATTATCCTTTAGTGATTAATCGTATAAACATAAAGCATAAATAAAATAACATGTACATGGATAACACCAAGATTTAACATAGAAACCCAATTTTGGAAAAACCACCGATTACAACTAGTTTTTGTTTTTCATTCTTCTGAAGTGAGCCCTGTTAACAGCCAACCCTGTTAAAGGTTATAATACAAACTGTTATGTGTGACCCTGTTAGAGGATTTAATCACCCTATAAGGAGTGGCCTTGTTAGAGGTATTCAAACACTTCAATGTAGAAATGTCACCTTGTGAAAGGATTTAAAAAATTCTGTTAAGTCTACTCTATAAAGAGATTTTAGATCACTGCTACAATTGTTAGAGAGTAATAATAGATTGACCTGTTTGATGAAGCACCTATCTTTGTTGATTCAGATCTCTGTGTTTGGCTTTAAACTAGATCCTCATTGATCGAATATTCTATTGCATCTATGTGTTTTCTATCCTTAATCAGAATCCCATTTGATTTCCCCTTCGCTCTTCATATCACAAACTCACACATATCTTTCTTTCTTAGACACATTCAATACAAACTTGACCTTATATATATGATAATCCTTGTCAATTTAGCTTGAGTAACCTTCCAAATAAATTAAAAAACTTAAGTCTGTTGGGTGCATATAACCAATTAACCATAAAATGTACTTTTGTTAGTTGGGTGACACTAAGAGCATAACTTGGTTAATACTGAAATCCTTTAATGCTCGATCGATACTGTAATGCCCAAGTGAATTTGGTTAGAACTTAAAAACACTTGGTCTTCTTCAATTCCTGAGAGATCTTGGCATAGACTGACTATTAGGATTAGACATTTTTGTAGACATCACTATATTTGTGTAAACATCAATGACAATACACAATTGAATAATTGTCATCAACAATATCCCACTTTTGGATTGATCATAATACATGTCATAATACAAATAATTATAGAGAAATATTAAAAAGGATTAAATTTTATTAATGTCCTTAGCTTCATTCTGATTTTCATCCAGAAAAATCCCTATGTCTTCACAATCACTAAAATACAAATTTCTCCCTCTTACATCATTCTTTGTTTCTAATAAAATTTTCTCCCTCTGTCATCAATAATCTCTTCATAAATAATTTCTTTTGCATGACATAAATAATCTCTCCCTCTTTGACAACCAATTCCAAAGCTACCATCCAATACACATCGAATGAAGTGGTAATGTACCTGTTTGTATTGATTCATAGGCAATAAGCTCTTACAATCTACATCAACATGTTAAATCTATTATGTAGCTCATTTGATGCATCACTAATGTGTCCATTAGTGAGCCTCAGTTAGGGGAATCACCCCTATATTTCCTCTAAGATACAATAATGTATCTTTAGGTTAGGGTTTTTGTGAATATGTCTGCAATTTGTTCATTAACATTCACATATCCCAGCTTTACTTCCTTGTCCTGAACCAATACTCTCATGAAATGATACTTTATAGCAATATGCTTAGTCTTATTATGCATCACAGGGTTCTTTGAAATGTTAATATCACTAGTGTTGTTATAGTAGATAATAACTAGGTCTTTGGTTTCCTCCTTCATACCAGACAATAGATGTTTGAACCATATGATATTTGAACAATTTACTGTTCCAGCAACATACTTTTCCTCTATTGTAGATTGAGAAATGAAATTATATTTATTGCTAGTCCAGGAGACTATCCTCTTACCAAGAAATAATGCTCCACCACTATTTCTTTTTCTATCATCAACACTTCCTACCCAATTAGCATCAGTAAAAGTCTTCAAATCAAATTTTCCTCCTTTCTTATACCATAATCTGTACTCTTCAGTACCCTTAAGATATCTAAGAATTCTTTTGATAGCCATCAAATTATTCTCTCTAGGATTAGCTAAAAAACTTGCAACAATACCAAGTGCTAATGCAATATATGGTCTAGTATGAACAACATATTGAAATTTACCAATTTTGGATCTATAGGTAGTCTGATTTTCCTCCTTTGAATCATCATCCTTAAACAACTTACGTGTAGTAGGCATAGGTGTCCCAACTGGTCTGAAGTCTTCCATTCCAAATTTTTTAAATATCTCTTTGATGTATTTGGACTGAGTAATTTAGATACCATCCTTCATCTGATAAACTTGTAAAACAACAAAGAATTTGATTTCACCAAACATAGACATCTCAAATTCCTCACTCATATCTTCATAAAATTCTTTGCATAAATCATCATATCCAGTAAAAATTATATCATCAACCAATATCTCTGCTAATAGTATGTTGTTCTAAGGTCCTTCTTTGATGTACAAGCTACTATTGTCATTAGTTCCTCTAAAATATAATACTTACTAGGTAACCATGCAATCTTTCATACCAGGCTCTAGGAGCTTTCTTCAGTCCATACAAGCCTTTGTGCAGTAGGAAAACCATATTCCTTTTGTTAGGATCAACAAAACCTTCAGGTTGCTCAATATAGACTTCATCATCAATAATTCCATTTTGGAATATAAATTTTACATCCATTTGATATACCTTGTATCCTTTGTGTGCAACATATGCCAGAAGAGTTTTGACTCCTTCAAGTCTTGCAACGGGAGCAAAATTTTCTCCATAATCAATACCCTCTTCTTTAGCATATCCTTTACACAGTAATCTTGCTTTTTTTTTGGAAATTTCACCTTTTTCATTCATATTTTTTCTAAAAACCCACTTAGTACCAATCAAATTCTTATCTTTTGGTCTAGGTACAAGAGTCCAGGTTTTGTTCTTTTCTATCAGCTCAATCTCCTCATTCATGGCTTCTATCCAAATTTCATCATTCAATGCATGTTTAATAGATATAGGTTCAATTTCACTAAGAAAACATGTACCTTTAATTTTGTTCCTTGTTATTACACATTCTTTCTGGTCTCCAATTATTTCTTCAGGTGCATGATGCCTTCTGACATATTTTGCAAGTACAAGTTCCTTCCTCTTTGACTATAGGCCCTATCCACTTGGTTCACCATGTTCAAATATTATGTTCTGCTCTTCCAACTGGTACTCAAGTTCCATTGCCTAAGACTCAAGCACCTTTGTCTGAGACTTGCATGCCTCTGTCTGCGACTCGGTTCCCTCTGTCTTTGACTTTGCTTCTTCAGTATAAGACTCAGTTTCTTTAGTTAGAAGCTCAGGTTGCAACAAGGTTTGTGTTGATGAATTCAGTGGTTGAAAAGGTTTCTATCCAATCACCATTGCCTGTGTCTTAGGTATAGTATCAAGTTCATAATAAAAAAAGTTCATGTTGTCCTCAGGCTCTTTACTACTCTATTCTTATGTTCTCTTTGCAAACTCATCAATCTTTATATGTACACTTTCTAGGACTTTATGAGTATAAATATTCAAACATTTATATGTTTTTCTTTTACAGGATTAGCCTAGGAATTTACCTTCATCACCTTTTACATCAAATTTTCCATTTCTTGCTTCCTTCAAGATGTAACATTTACTTCCAAATACTTTGAAATAATGAACATTGGGTTTATAACCATACCATAATTCTAAAGGTGTCTTCTCAATACCTTTCTTTAGTTGAACTCTGTTCAAGGTGTGAATTAGAGTGCTGATGGCTTCCTTCCACTATTTGGTAGAAATATTCTTTTCAATCATCAATGTTCTTGCACAATCGATAATAGATCTGTTTCTTCTTTTTCTATCCCATTATGTTGTGGTGTACCTGGGGTAGATACTTGTCTCTTTATTTTTATTTCATTTTAGAATTCATTTAAATAATTAGAAATGAATTCACCTCCTCTGTCAGATCTTAAGCATTAAATATTATTTCCTGTTTCCTTCTGAACTCTGGCAAGGTACCACTTAAAATCTTGTAAATATTTTTATTTTTCTTTGAGGAACATAATAGTCATCATTCTGGAATGGCCATCAAAAAATATAATGAAATAATTCTCACCTATGTAACTTTTATTTCCAATTGGTCCACACAAATCAGTATGCACTAACTCCAAGAATTCTTCAGTATTATAATTCTTTCTCTCGAAACTAGTTTTTCCCATCTTCCCAATTTGACATTATTTTCATATTGCTAATTTAGGTTTCTTTAGAATAGGAATACCTCTTACTCTTTTTTTCTTTCTTACATTGACTAGGTTATCAAAATTCACATGGCATAACCTTTTATGCCATAACCAGATTTCTTCTTCTTGTGCAATAAAACATGAACTTTCAGTGAGAACAAGATAGAATAGATTACCTTTTGTTTACTTGTCAGTTCCAACTAGGTTTCCCTTACCATCCAAGAGCTTGGACTTACCATTCATGAATTCTACCTTAAAACCAATGTTATTCAACTGTGCCACACTTAGTAGATTATGCATTAGTCCTTCAACCCAATAAGCATTATCACATTTGATTACTTTTGTTAGAGAAATACAACCTTTACCTTTCACATAGAAAGGTTCATCATTCCCAAAATGGATACTCCCACCATCATAGTGCTCAAGGTGTTAAAATTTGGTTTTATCACCAGTCATGTGGTGAGAAAAACCACTATCAATTATCCAAGTATGATTATTTCTAATATGAGAATAAAGTGATGTCTTCTCATTATCTTCATTGTTTGACTCATCCTTAATAGAAATGTAAACCATTTCATCTTCATCTTCATCACTATCAAAATCTTTTTCAATATATAAATATTTCTTACCTTTGTCCTTGTAGATTTTTTAATTCTTGAAATCCTTCTCGCCTTTGTACTTGTTGAAATTTTTTCTCATCTTTGTCTTCTTTGTTTTGACACTTAGTAGCAATGTGACCAACCTCATTACACAAAAATAAAATCAATGGTATTATTCCTTTGTACTTTCCTTTGGTAGCTCTCTTTACAAGTAATGCTTCAATGATTTCCATATCTTCATCATCAGAATCATCATCACTATCATTGTCAATCTTTTTTCCTTTTGAGTTTCTATCCATTTTACCAAGTTTTAATTCAGCTCTGAATGCAAACTCAAAATTACTAGGATTAGGAGAATAATTGTCAAAATTATCCAACTCAAAATTTGTAAACCTTCCAACTAATGCATCTCAATTTATATCATTATTTCACCTCATCTATTGAATATCTAAAAATATAATAGCATAGAGAGGATGTAAATTTCTCAATACCTTACTAACCACTATTTTGTCTTCAATTGTTCCAATAGAAGCTTTGATGTCACTGACACTTTTCTTGATTCTTTCATTGTATTTTTTAATGTCTTCTCCTTCTTTCATTTTCATCTGATCAAAATGACCTCTGATACTTTCTTCTTTATCTCTCTTTACATTGTCATCTCCTCCATGTATATCATGTAGTTTCTCTCACATATCTTAGGCAGTAGGCAAGTCCTTGACTTCATAAAATTTAGAATATGTGAGTGAAGAGGCTATATAAATCATCATAATGTTATGATTCATCATGTCCATCATCTGATTGACAGACATAGGTCTTGGTGGTTCCACATACTTGTGATCTAGGATTACAAACTAATGTCTCCAATAGTAGATAGATGTAGCCTCATCAAATTTGGCCATGCAGTGAAGTTGTCTTTGTTGAGCTCGGGGATCTCCCTTCTGTAAGACCTCTCTAATATTTATCTTAGGCCTTGAACCCTTTTCTGAAAGCACCAAATGCTCTGATACCAATTGTTGGAAATGACTTGAGTAACTAAGAGGGGAGGGGTGAATCATTTACCACAAAAAAATCCAAGTCACTTAGATATCTTAATCAAACTTTTCATTATTTCTTGGTTAACAGAGATATTCTAGTGTCACTCGGTTAACATATCAAATCTTAAGATATTAATTATGATTATCCTTTAGTAATTAGTTGTAGAAACATAAAGCATAAAGAAAATAACATGTAGACAGATAACACCAAGATTTTACATGAAACCCAATTTGGGAAAAACCACCAATTGCAACTAGTTACTATTTTTCACTCTTCTAAAGTGAGCCCTATTAGGAGCCAACCCTATTAAAGGTTACAATGCACAATGTTAGGTGTGACCCTATTAGAGAATTTAATCACCCTGTAAGGAGTGGCCTTGTTAGAGGTCTTCAAAAACTTCAATGTAGAAATGTCACCTTGTGAGGGGAGTGACAAAATATTGTTAAGTCTACTCTGTAAAGAGATTTTAGATCAGTGCTACAATTATTAGAGAGTAACAATGGATTGACCTACTTGACAAAGAAACTGTCTTTGTTGCTTCAAATCTTTGTGTCTATCTTTAAACTAGATCCTCACTAATCAAATATTCTATTGCACCTCTGTGTGTTCTTTCCTTAATCAAAATCCCATCTAATTTCACCTTCGCTCTTCATATAAAAAACTCACACATATATTTATTTCTTACACACATTCAATCAAAACGTGACCTTATTGATAAGCGTTGTCAAGTCAGCTTGAATAACCTTCCAAATAAATAATAAATCTTAAGTCTGTCAGCCTCATATAACCAATTAACCATAAAATGTAAAATGATGTTAGTCGCCTGACACTAAAAGAATAACTCGGTTAATACTAAAATCCTTCAATGCCCGACTAATACTGTAATGCCCGAGTGAACTCGGTTAGAACTAAAAAAAAATTTGGTTTTCTTCAATGACTGAGAGAGCTTGGAATACAATGGAAGTGCTTGGATAGGATTAGACATTTGTGTAGACATCACTATATTTGTGTAAACATTAATGACAGTACACAATTGAATAATTATCATCAACAAACACTACCTAGAAAGGAGAATCATCAAATATACACAAAGATGAAATTACTACACCCCCACCAACAAAAAATAAGCACAATTGCAATTATTATGGGAATCCTAGACATACTGCTAATGTCTGCAGGAGTGGAAAAGGTAAATTACCAAGTACACCTAAGTTTGATGGATATTTTTTTAGATGCAATAGGTATGAACATCAATGATTTGAATGCAAAACTAATCTTGTTAACAATACAGGGAAACCTAAGTTTGATGGTTACTGAAAGAATTTTAATAAGTTTAGACACAAAGCTAAAGTGTGTAGAATAAAGAAGAGAAATTAAAAATGGAAGCCTAACCGAGTGAATGCTAATACTAACCACGTAGACATTTCTATACCATGGGATTATAATAAAATAATTTCATGTTTTTTATGTGGAAGATAGGGACACATTACTGCAAATTGCATGTTGATGCATGAATGGAACAATAGAAGAGCATTTAGAAACCCTTTCATGGCATGTTTTCATTGTCATAAGGTAGAACACCTTGTGAGGAATTATAGATACCAAGGTGATGCACTGACTAAAGATGAATCTAAAGAGAAATTCCCTACTATTGTTGATGAAATCTAAGAACAAATGAACAAAATATGGAGGAGAAAGACTCCAAAAGAAGGGACATCATCCCAAAGCACAGACTCCACCATCTCTACCGAGTTGGTTGCATAGAGCTCCACCTAATTAGTGAGAGGTATGTAGGAACTGCATGCTTAAAATAAATCATACTTCTATTCCAAGAATTATAGATGAGCTCCCTATCAGTATATTAAGATGCATTTGGATAAGTTGTGTAAGTTTTTTGGACGAATATTGTTATATATTGTTATTTTGTTTAAATCGGTCAAGCAAAGTAACTATGTAGTCGGTATAAAGTTAAAAAGGGATGTCAGAGCTCTAAGGGATTTAGAGCATGGGAATTCAATGATCACATGGTAATCTTCTTTAAATTGTACTTTAATGTAACTTTTGTTAGTAAAACATGATGGCTATGAGGTGTAGTGGGATGTGGCGGATGCTCAATTAATACCTTATGCAAAATACAACGCTCATGTTTTTTTATGATTACCACAAGTTACTCTCCTGTGGTAAGATAGAAAGTACAAAGAGGTAGAAAGTACAAATTCAAATATCTAAGGTGTTATAGCTAACTTGGTGCAAATGAAGGGTAAACAAATTTTGTTGATCCATAGTCTCATGCAAAATTAATGTTGCAGGCTGCTCATTATGCTGAATTAAAGTCGTAATGGGATATTTATTCTCCCTATTTTGGGATTACTTGTGGAGTTCTCCACTTTCATTCCTATATCTAGGTTTTAGTAGGTTCTCTGTTCACTAAGTATGGATTATCAATGGCTTAATCAGAGGATATCTCTGCCAATGAAAGACTGGGAACAACCATTGTCGGGCCCATATTTGGGAAGGCACTGGAAAGTATCTTTCAAACAACTCCTGAGTGATGTTATGGAGGCCATTAGGAATATAATTGGTGAAAAAATTCTACTTCTTGATGCCCCTAGGCACATCTATCACTCACAGGTAGTATCGGTCTTTCTCTCCACTTGGTAGAGCATGATCCCAGATTAAACACATTTTATGCAGATGGCGACAAAGCTCCTCAAACTAGAAATTGAAATGGAGAAGGATTTGGATGTGACACTTAATGGGTATTCTCTTTAGGGATCAAAGGCATGGATTAGGGGCCTCTTTCCCCTACCCTTCTAGAGTATAGGAAGGAACTTGTATGCATGTACAACATCATCAACCTGAAATTGGAAGGATGAGACCTACAATATCTCAGGAGGTAAATTATAAATTTTATTGACCTTCTACCAAATGGGTTTTTCACAAATGGGATCCTCCTCTTTGACAACTTGTTAGTGGTGCTGGCAATCATGGAAAAAACTAGACTAGTGACTGTTGCTCCCTATATATATGCACGCTCATCTTTGGGTGCATCATCCAAGGCTTCTCAGGTAGGGAGATTGTCTTCCAAAGGGAAGGATAAATTGGGAGCTTCATAGATCTTAGTGGTAGGATGGATTTGTTTGAGTGTAGATAATCACTTTGTTTTCTTGGGTGGCTGACATGCCTAGGTTACTTTGGTTATGAAAATTTATATATGTAAGTAGCCATGCTACATGTCCATATCATTTGACATATAAGGTTTGTAATATATTGTTGTTATCTAAACTTTTTGGGACAGGATGGGGGTTTTCTTCCCTGCTTCTTTCCCCCTAGAGCTCTATTGAAGTAGTTTAAAATAAATATATAATATATTTAATGGATCTACCATTATTGCCAAAAAAAATTGCCCATTAATAGAGTTGTTAGAAACCCTAATCATGGAAAAGGTATAAATAAATCATTTTTCAAATAATTTGAACCTAGACTTTTTAGAAGAGCATTAAGCACATTTATAGAGTGGCTATCCCATGTGAATTTAAGAGATTTTGAGGTAATTCTGAATCTTTGCAAGACATTTGAGATACATTTATGAATTATCCGTGGAACACCGAGTTGTGTTTGCTAAGTCAAGGTTATTATCAAGCGTTCCCTAGTTTATTTTTTCATACATTTTGAAGTGATATTGGAACCTATGGTGCAAACAATATTTTTAGAGAAGAATGTTGAACTAGTAAATATGAAATACAAGTTTCCCCCAGCTATAGACACAAAAATGGACATGATGGGAGAATTGTCTTTTATAGCACCATGATTTCTATTAATTGAAGAAGTTAGCACATTCATTAATTTTAAAATTTAAGAACCATGTTGAGATGAGATAGATGCTTCATTCAGCAAGCTACATATGGATAAAAAGTTCAAATGTTCCCAGACCCATATTGAAACCAAAGGTTTGGTTCATTCTATAAGTCTACCAAGGGTAGTCAAGCCTGAGTGGGCTAGAATGGTACTCAACTGAGTACACGACCAGGTCATGTGGTTGGATGGATAAATCAAAATAACTAAGGATGTATTGCTTATCATCACTATATTCCCAATCAGAGATAGACCAAAATCAATTATGTAGATTGACAAGGAAAAACTCACCAAGCTCACTAAAGCACAATGGGATGAAAGAGGAATGATGATATCAACTGTGAAAGATCCCAAGCTAAGGTTTACATTCAACATTATATTCTATCCAGAGTTCCAATCATCCTGAGTGGACAGTATTCCATGTGGATCAGTTGATCTAGCATACATGATAGTAAAGAAAGGTTTACAAATAGACCTATGTGAGGTGTTTCTCAAGAAGTTGGAGGACAAATGAACACTTTAAATTATGGTTCATTGTTGGAATGTATTTCTTCTATTATCAAAATTCATTTCCCTCCATTGGATATTTAGTTTGAAAGACAGATAGGCCAGTCATATATTAGATACATGAATTCATAGAAATTTTAGGAGATAACTTTGATGCAATCATGTCTCATTATTTTTTGAACTTCTAAGATAGAATGAACAAAAGGTATAGGATACCACCTCAACTAGTTGAAAAATATTAGGAGAACATATGTTTTGAAGTTGATAGAGATGTGTTCATATTCAAAGATATTAAACCAAGATTTGTTACAAGGAACACCCGATCAATAGTACAACCGACAGAGAAGAAGGCTACCAAAGTGATCTACAACCTAAAGGTAAAACCTATGAGAAGAGAAGAGGCAAGAAGAAACTTGTGAGAACAAGAAGAATAGTTTTACTTGAAAAGGACAATGAGACCTAATCTGACGAGGAAAACAAATCTATTATAGTGGCTCAACTCTCACAAGCTCCACAAAGTCTTGATGAATTTTTGGAAGGATGAAAATAATTAGGAGGATTCAAAGGATTTAGACAGGTGAAGTGTTTGAATAGAAATGAAGTTGACAAGAAAACTATTGAAGATGGAGTTGTAGGGAATTTAAAGAGATTTGGAGTGACACATATTGAGCTTGTGGATAAGCTATCAGAGGAACTTTACAAAAAAAATTCTACATGGTGGAAGTATGAAATTAATGTTGAGAAGGAGATGAGAGAAATATCTCTTGTGCATACTACTCCCAACCTGGAACCATTTTAAATTGAAGATGCATTAAAGAAATATTTGAAGCAATTTTTGGTAAAGGGAAGAGCCCTAGGGATAATGAATGGAGACCTACAATTAGTAGAGAAGGATAATGCTAAGAAGTGGAAATAAATATATCATATAGATGACATGAAGCAACAAGAAATTGAGAAGAATCAAGGTGATACAATCATTGATCAAATAAAGAACAACATATACCAAGTAGATCCAATTGATCTAACTATTGATAATGTGGAAGTAATTATTTAAGATGCATCAGAGGATATTGATCCTACAAAATAATTTTCAAAGGATGAAGATCTAATGGATATGCAAGTACAAAACACCAAGTACAATGATGTAGATGTTGCACCATTGGAGAGTATTGACCCCATATTGGTACTGTATAGTCAGAAAATGGAAGCACTTCCATTTTAGACTTGTTTAGCCTTCTGAGTAAGTGGTTTGGGGTCATGAAAAGTTCCTTGACTGGGTTCCTAATCTTGACATGGCTTCCCCCCTATTCTTCCTTTCTGTCCACCATTTTCTGACCTGATTTCTACATTCTGGGATACAGACCTGTGTTTCTGGGATTTAGGGACAGGGTCGACCTCCTAGGATAGGGTTGAAATTCTCAACCTTGACCTAGGACAAGGCCAACCTCCTCAACCCTGACCTAGGATAGGGTCGACTAGGTCAACCCTGTCCTAGGGTCCAAATCTTGGGAACTTTTGGTTTATGGGATGTCGGTCTTCCCAAAAAGTCTATTCCCACTTCCGGGTCGGCTGTTTCGAGTTCCAAATCGGTTGATTCCTAAATTATATTTAATATAGGTCCTCTCCTAGGGCTACAGTCTTAAATGATGATTTAATTATCCTATGTAGGCCTCCTTAGAAGATTGTGCCCTAGTTTCATATAAAAGGGAGCCTTCTCCTCTCATTTTCTCTAACCACAATTAAGCATCATTACGCAATTGAGAAGGATTTTCAAGTGCAATTAAAGCAAGCTAAGGAGAAAGATTTCAAGAAAGCATCCATCCATTATCAAGGATTCAAGCATCCATTTTCATGAAGGAGATCCATTGGAGGCTATTGAAGGATTCAAGCTACATAGTGTCCTTTTAATGATCTCTCCATCCTCCTTCTTCCAAGCCTCCTCCAAATTCAAGAGCCCATTCAAGACTTGGTGTTGGAGATCTACAAGTGATTGATTGAAGACATCCTACATGACACATTCTACATTCTAGATCCATTTTATGCATACATACTTGTTGATTCACAGATTCAAATCCGCCACAAGGACTTTTACAAGCAAGGTGAATTTATGCATTTACTTTGTTTACTTCTATAATTTCAATTATATATATTTGAGGTTAATTCCAAAACCGGGGTTTGACCAAGGCAAACCCTTTTCCCCCAAAAAAAAAACATTTTTCTTGTAGCTACAGGTTTGGGACTATAAATCTGAGGCCAGATCTGGATACCCTTTTCAGATTTCTTTCAGACTGTTCGAACAGGGACACTTTCAGAGTTGAGCAGATCAAGTTGGAAAAAGTGGTACAGGGTCAACCTTTTTCATAAGATGACATCAAAATGGAAAAAGATTTCTGGGTTTTGTCTGTCTCTCTGTTCTGGCTTGGAATCAACTATTAGCATCTCCAGAAATAGTCTATAGATCTGAGAAAACAGTAATCTTTGATCTGCCATTTTGGAAGGTTGGTACTTTCTCCTATTCTTTTCAATTACTGTCATTAATCATATTAATCAATCTATTTACAGAATTTTAGATCCCCTTTCTTGGTCTCTTTCAAAATATTGGATTCATTTGTGTATTAACGCTTTGGGGTTGATCAAAATTGGATCTCCTATTTTTGTATTTGAGGGTGAAAGAAAGGAGCATCTTATCTTCCCTTAATCACAATCACAATTGCAATATACAATCAATCAAATTCAAGTAAGTGTGAAGTGGGGTTAAGGAAATCGACACAAACAACAATTAACAATTCAAACCCTCTCCTTAAACCATAATTTTCCTCCTTTACATTTTAGTAACATCAACAACATCATCATCTATTATTTTATATGTTACATTTTGGTGAACCCACAATAGACAATGCTTTCTTTTTGGTGTTAGATCTTACATGCATTTAAAAGTAGATTTATTTTATGCTCTTGCATTTATATGTCAAAAATAAATAAAAATCACAAACTTATTTACAAAATACAAAAGCATTTACACTTTTCATTTCATTCTTATAGATTTCATTTGAATGCATTTGGATGTATTTAAATCTATTTTCTATGCATTTCTTTATTCATTATCATGTTTCACAATTTTTTTCAAGTGTTTTCCAAACATCCTTCTATAACTTTTGGGATTAAACAACATCCTCATCTTACCTTACCATTGAATGATGTTACACCTAGAAAGAATTTATCTAGTGTGTGTGATTTTTCTTTATCCTCTCTTGTATTATATTGTAAGGATATATTAGAGCAAGAAGATGACTTTAATCTTTTTCTCCATCATATTTCTCTTTATGGAGAAGAGTTGAAGATTGATGTTAATTCTTCTCCTAGTATATGTCTTTTATATGAGCCTACTTTAGACTATAATTCTCCTATTTGGGATGAACCCTTGGATTTGGATGTTGATTACTCTCTTCCTCATGAATCCATTATGGATGATCCTACTTTTTGGGATGAACCCTTGGATAAAGACATTGATTTATCCCCTTCTGATGATGAATCTTTCATACAAGGGAATGATTTATTAATGGATGACATATTCACACATGATGATGATTCTCTTTCTAAAACACACTCCCCTTATGTAGACATTTTAGAGAAAGAAGAGGATTTGGATGTTTTACCTCCATTTGTGATTCATTCTAGTGATGGGGCATTAGTGGAGAATAATATGAATTCCTTTAACGCTCTTCCTCTTAGTGATGATCCTATGGAGAATAAAGATCTTACCTTGTCTCCTCCTAGGATGTCTTCTTTTCTTCCTTCTTGTGAATCTATTTGTAGTGCTGAGATAACTAACATGGTTTATCCAAAACCCTTGATGACTATTAAAGGTTGTCCTCGCATTACTATCAAAGGTAAACCTATGGAATCTTTAGAATCTTTCAATGATAAAGATTCGATAGCTCACACCTATCGTACAAGGAATAACCCTCAACCTAATCCGATGGTTCCTACTTCTTTACTACCTTCTCAACCCATTCTTCCTCCTCCACCCCATCTTCCTAGCATGGAGTATGATATGATAAACCAATTGCAAAATACCCCTGCCAAGATTTCTTTATGGGAGATTCTTCAAACTTCACCTACCTACTATGAAGCCTTTAAAAAATCTCTAGTAACTCTTTCCACTCCACCTCCTAATCAAGAGAACATCAATGCCTTCTTACAATGCATGCATGTTACCCCGGGTCCTCCTGACATTGTTTTTACTCAAAAGGATTTACCTTCTCAAGAAGTTCAGAAGCAATATGATGCCCTTATGGTTGTTGTCACTATCAATAAAAGTATCATTTGTAGGACTTTGATTGATAATGGATCTGGGCTTAATATTTGTAGCATGGAAATGCTCAAATCAATTAAATCCAATCTCTCAACTATTCAATCCGATAATAATCCTATACGTGGCTTTGATAACATTGCTAAGAACACTTTGGGAATCATTACCTTACCTATCAAAGTAGGTATAGTTATCCTGAATACTCCTTTTCATGTTATGCATGGACCTCTTAATTATAATCTTCTCTTGGGTAGACCTTGGTTGCATGAGATGCATGCAGTTCCTTCCACCCTTCACCATAAAGTAAGGTTTATTCACAACAACTTGGTGTATACACTTCATGCGGATGATGCGCCAATTCGTTGTTTGAATATTCAAACCTACAATACTCCTATTTCTAATAATAATCCTTCTCCCTCTAATGCTCTTCCCAAAGATGATTGGGGAGCCTTGGATTTTACTCCTACCTTTTTTGGAGAGTATAAGGTTTCTGATCTTGATTTTATGAAGCACCAAAGAGAGTTTGAACAATGAGTCTTTGCATCTACTTCTAATACCCTTCATAATAACTTTGTCAATGCTTCTACCCACTATGAATCTATCAAGCCTACTAATGATAAAATGATGACTACTAAAGTTCCACTCACTCCTTCTAACATGGTTTCTCATTATGGTCCTGGTTATCATTTACTAGTTAAACAATGATTCCATGGTCAAGAATATGGTAAGCATAAAAAATTAATTCAAATTCCCTTACAGAATGGGGGGCATGAGAATTCTTATGGATTTGGATTTAATCCTCAACAACAAATCAATTTTAACAACATCTCAAATAACACTTCAAAACATAATGAACCTATGAAGGAATTTGACCAAGAAGTTATTTTGCCTAAACTCCTTCGTGCTAAGATGATTACTAGACTTAAACGTAAAAAGAAACGTAGTCCACACTTGAAGACTCTTCCTTTTTGTTTCTATCATAGATTTAATGATCACTCTACTAATGAATGTCAAGCTTTACATTATAAGATTAGGCAGCTCATTGATAGTAAAGTTATTTATTTAACATGTGGCAATGAGTTGTATTTCAATCCTGTTTTATTTAAATAACATTTATGTTCCTATTATGGAACTCCATATTATGTAAATAATGTTAGCCTAATCTTTGGGGGCTCATTGTCTTGCATAGTATTGTGAGAAATATAATAGGTCCCCTTTCATCCTTGTTCCCACACTTGGGGGGCAAGGATGCCATCTCCTTCATTTCTATCTTTTCGGGATTCACTTTTCCCTTGGTTAAGCAGTATTTATCTATTATGTGATATCCAATCGTACATGAACATTTTGGTTTGCATTGAGGATCTATGTCCTTGATCACAACCTATTTTCATTATTTGACATT
>MU223804.1:1497904-1522980 GCA_018584345.1 Thuja plicata | reverse complement strand
GAAGGATTCAAACTACATAGTGCCCTTTTGGTGATCTCTCCATCCACCTTCTTCCAAGCCTCTTCCAAATTCAAGAACCCATTCAAGACTTGGTGTTGGAGATCTACAAGTGATTGATTGAAGACATACTACATGACACATTATAAATTCTAGATCCATTTGATGCATTCATACTTGTGGATTCACGAATTCAAATCCACCACAAGGAATTTTACAAGTAAGGTGAATTTATGCATTTACTTTGTTTAGTTCTGTAATTTCAATTATATATATTTAAGGTTAGTTCCAAAACTGGGGTTTGACCAAGGCAAACCCTTTTCCCCCAACAAACAAACATTTTTCTTATAGGTACAAGTTCAGGACTATAAATCTGAGGCTAGATCTGGATACCCTTTTCTGATTTCTTTCAGATTGTACGAACAGGGACACTTTGAGAGTTGAGCAGATCAAGTTGACAAAAGTGGTACAGGGTCAACCTTTTTTATAAGATGACATCAAAACAGAAAAATATTTTTGGGTTTTGTCCGTCTCTCTGTTCTGGTTTGGTATCAACTGTCAGCATCTCAAGAAATAGTCTACAGATCTTAGAAAACAACAATCTTTGATCTGCCATTTTGGAAGGTTGGTACTTTCTCCTATTATTTTCAATTACTATCATTAATCATATTAATCAATCAATTTATAGAATTTAAGATCCCCTTTCTTGGTCTCTTTCCAAATATTGGATTCATTTGTGTATTAATGCTTTGGGGTTGATCAAAATTGTATCTCCTATTTGTGTATTTGAGGGTGAAAGAAAGGAGCATCTTATCTTCCCTTAATAACAATCACAATTGCAATATACAATCAATCAAATTCAAGTAAGTGTGAAGTGGGGTTAAGGAAATTGACACAAACAACAATTAACAATTCAAACCCTCTCCTTAAACCATAATTCTCCTCCTTTACATTTTAGTAACATCATCATCTATTATTTTATATGTTACAGGTACAAGTACAAATTTATTCTACTATGCAGATTGGTACTACTGAAGTTACACAAGTTATACTACTGAAGTTACACAAGTTATGGCAACCAAGCTACCTATTGACATAGAAAATGCAATTTTTAATAAAACAAAGGTTACCAAGATTGGACATAGGAAGGATACGGAGTTGGAAGCTCCGACTGACACTGAAGGAGAAAGGAAGAATACACCACTCATTGAAATGTCCAATATCTAAAATAATCAAAAAATGCAAGGTACAAAAAAAAATGTGCTGTAGGAATCAAATCTCAAAGTAAAGGATTAAGAGAAAGAAGAAATAAAAAAACAAGAGGAAGTGAAAGCAGAGGAAAGCATAGTCAGACACCATACCAACTCACTAGATGCAAATCTGGCATCACATTATAATCTCTCTATCCAAGAGAGAAGGCTAATTGACAAAAAGAAACATTTGATAGATTTAAGTAAGCCAATAATCATACCACCCAAAAATCCCAATATGATGAAGCTAAAGGAATTTCACATTTATGCAGAACTTGTCACTCAAAAGACTAAGACAAACTATTGGCAAAAAAGAAAAAGGTTCTTATATTGGAAGATATGAAAGAAGTTTTCCAAGAGATTATACCTTAAGTTAACATTGATGAGTCTAAGCCCCTATTAGACGAAGTTGGAAATCTCATCCATCATATCAAAGGACCAAAAAAGGACATGAAAAACTACATGTTATACATTCAAAAGGCATTAATGTAGAAGAAATTGATGGAGGACCTACTGTAAAACATTGCTATAGTGAAGGTAACTCTTTCTGAGTTATGTTCCAAAGTTAAAGAAAAATTATACTTCATCATTTCATTGGTTTAGAAAATATGTATTATTTCTAACTGTACCGAGACCATTAAGAAGGAGGCTTATTTTGAAAAAGAGCTCACTGAGAAGCTTGAAAAGCTAACTACCGAGCCTTGAGAATTCCAAAAATATTACTTAAAGATACAAGAACTCATGAGAGTTCAAATCTCATTGAGATAGGAGGAAGATAAGCTAAGATTATATTTTATTGAATTGCAAGCACTAACAATTCCCTATATGCAATTGATATAGATACATCTGAAGAAAGGAAAAGAACTAGCAAATTTTCCAGAGCTTAGCACCCTAGATACTATAGTTGATTTATCAGCAGATATCAATGAACACATTGTGATACTACAGAATCTTTGAGACACTTGGGAGACTGTACTATCCAGATTACAACAAAGGTATAAACATATTTTTGATATCTAAGTTTTATTGTTGAGGATTTTTGTGAAAAAAGGGGGAAATATATATAGATAGATCTCTTATATAGCTCTATGAAAAATAAAAATAAAGGAAATAGAGTCAATTCAAATAAAAAAATTATATATGTGAAAAATAAAATAAGAGGAGAAGAGTTGTACATATTTTGTATAGAGAGCAACCTTCAACAGGGAGTTACTAGTTTTGATGACTTTGAGGTTTTATCAAAATGATCAACTAATATCAAAGGGGGATATTATTATCTCTATGGATATTTTTGTCATTAGTTAAGGAAAAGTCATATGAGTCAGTGCAATCAACCAGTGAAAATGAGAAAAGAAAATATCTCACTAGTTGGTAATGTACACTAAGAAAGGCAGTGAATTTGGTAAAGCAAAAGCACTACACCAAGTGCCTTTAGTTATAGAACACTGAGCACATATGGAGTACATCGATATGATTATTACCTGAGTACTGAAAGATCATGTTAACCAAGAAAAGAGAAGTTACTCCACCGAGTTATTTAATTGATTGTAAAGCAATAAGGACATATTTATTACATTAACAAAGTATTAATTGTGATTATACAATGCACATAGATCAGTTTTTTACACAATCAATAATGGAGATAATTCAAACAGAATATCTGAGAAGAATATTAATGAGTTTATGGAAGTTTGTTATTTCCAAGAAATACAACAAGTACCAAGGTAAAAGTTACATAGTCAATGAGAAAAAAACAAGATTGAATGGTTAAAATAAATCATAGTGCACCTAAGACACAATATTAAGAGGCAATAAATCTTATATTTAAAGGATGAAATACAGAGCAAAAATATAGAGGAGAGAAAGAGTAATAAAATAAAGAAGGCCAATAATTTTAAAGGAATTTTATTCAAGTACAAAGATCAGAGTCGAGAGCGCCGAGGTTATATATAGCTATAGAAGAAAAATTTGGGCAGTGATATACTTTGAGATAAAGGTAACACAATATTTCAGAGCACATAGAGCCTAATAAACATTTGTTTTGATGCAATATCGAAAACATTGTTAAGTTGTTAATACTATTGTATTGAGAGCTATAAATCCCAATATCGGGTAGAGGTTAACTAATTAGATATTTGTAAAACCTTTAAAAAGATACATCTCTAAGGGTAGAGATTGTAAAATCCTCAACCAGGTAGACCTAACAAGTCTTTGTACACTATTAACCAGGTAAGCTATCAAAATACCTAAACTTTGTAAGCTCTAACCGAGCACCTTTTATACTGCAGTTAGTGAAGGTTGCAGGTATCATCCCCACCATAGCTTTGTGATCTAACCAAGGATTTATGCATGCAATAAAATATGGATTTATGACTTCATTTACTTGAATGTTTTAATGTTATGTTTTATGAGTTTTATATTAGTTTCATTTCATGTTATAGAATTTGATAAAAAACAAGCAGAAGTATATGGTTATTGAATGTTTCAGATATTAAATTTTTTGTGGTACTAGTTCACCCCTCCCGGCTTAGTCCCAAATTTCCATATTCATTCCAACATCAATTTTAGCTATGATTTAGGTTTAATTATTGTTAGCATTCAATGATAAAGGTTTGGTTAGGGTTAGTCCATAGGAGCTAGGATTAGGCTTAGGATCACAAGAAGTAATGAGAGATTGGTATGTAAAGGATATACATAGGTTAAGGTAATATATTTTCAATTAAAAAATTATCTATTAGTTAGAATTGAAGCCATTATAAATTTCCTTGTTTTTTCTAGTTACACAAATTTAAAAGTATATTAGATGGATGCTAAGTTTATTGAGGTTAAGAAGTAACGATTTGTCCAATTTGGGTAAATGTTCCAAAAATGGTGGAACAATGGATTTTATGCTTGTTAGAGTCTAGGAGGGATATTTTTAGGTCTAATAATCAGAATAGTGCATTGGGATAAGTTTCATTGTGTGTTGACCAAGTTTGAGTGCAAGAAGAAAAATGTTGTAAAAGTTGTCAATGTTGTCATTGACAACATTGACAACATTTCTTGCAATAGTGCATCTTCGAGCTTTTGGTTGTATAACTGTTAGAAAAATTTGGATTTTCTCCATGTTTAAATATAAAAGGCCTCCACCAAGCTATGTGTGGGGTGGGATGAAGTTTGGGAGTCAGTGTACGGACTCTATAATTGAGAATTTGGTTACAGTTCAGTATTTGGTACTCATTTTAGGTTTGAATGGATTGAACTTTGCACTGTGACTTGTGCATAAGTTAGTGTATGTAATTAATTGATTCTTCATGTGCTTAGTTACTATGTTTTTTCTTATTTCATTAATTTTTTAAATACTTTAGTTTTGTGCACTATTGCTTGTCTGAACCAGATAGTTTTTGCAAATGGGGTCATTGCTCATCATTCCACCATGGCACTTGTACGAGATCTTGGAATGAGTGAGGTTTCTCCATTTACTATACATGTGGAGAATTTTGGGCACTAGAAATCTGATTTTTTTATTTTATAGTGATGCCCTAGGTGAACCAGAGATGCATGGCTAGGGAACACAATGAATTGCAGAGGCAATATGTGCGATTGAAAGAATTTGTTGCTTCAATCAAAGGATGTGGAGAGGAGGAAATGTGTATGGGGAAGCCCCAAATCCAATGGGAATATCTGGTGATGATTTATTCATGTTGAAAACTAAAACTCTGATGGACATGCTTAGTGTATGGTGAAACCCTTAAATATAGGCTTGCAAATAGGAACGCCATGTACAGACAATATGGGAATGCAAGACCTAGAAATTCCTTTAGGCCTTCAAAAAGGGTGTCAGGATTTGGAGCTATTTTTTCATCTTGTTAAGAAGAATATAAATTTTTATGAAAAAAGGTGTCTAATTAGGCCTAATGCATGTATCCCTATTTTAGTGAGTTTGGAGCAAGTTCTTGAACTCGTTTAGGGTTTCATTGAAAAATAAGTTGCTAGGCATTGTGTTGGATGCAATTGACATGTTTTGGCCCTTCCTCTCCATTGGTAAAAAATGATAGCCTTATAGGATAACTTAGTGTGTAGATGAAAGAAGATAATCATGGGGCTTATGATTGATTGAGTTGATTTCCTAGCTGGCATTGACAAGTTGAATAGGTGAAGTATTTGAGTAGAGAATCCTTGGAAGATTAAGGTTAGCCAAGAACCCTAATGGTGTAGAGCACCTCCATTTTTGATGTGTTTAGTATGTTTTAGGGTTATGTTAGGTGTTTTGTGTGAGTTACAATAAGATCCACTAGGTTGGATCCATTTTGGTTCATCTCCATGTTTGTAAGAGCAAAATGAGCTCATAAGTGATATTGTGGTCATTTTGGCCTAGAAAGGGAAAACTTGCTATTTTTTGGGTAACCTAGGTTTATAGTGTCTTTGAGAACCCTAGGTAACCTAACTAGTGTCATGGAAGCCAAACTCATGCATCGAGTTGACTAAAAGAGTAAAAAAGTAACTTTATGAAGTTTTGGATTTCACAAGTTATTTGTGAACCCTTTGTACAGATGTCTTTGACTATGCACTTGTAATTCACAGTTCTTTCTACATTCTGTATGGTTGTGTATAGATTGGGAAGGAGATCAAACCCCATGGTGGTGTAGTGTTTAAAAATAGACTTCTTTTACATATTTTAGTTTTCTTTGAAGTTATATGATTGCAGAGTTATAGTAGATTAGAAGCCACTGGTCTGCAAGTTCCATTTGCAGAGTTTCAGAGGTGAAAATGACTCTAACCTAGACATTCATAATTGAAAATGGATAAAAACATGGGGATGAAGGGTCAGGGTCTATACATATTATTTTTTCTTTCATTTTTTTTTTTTCAATGGAGTTTCTAGACCAAGAGTGAAGCCCTATGGCTGACTGTTAGGAACAGGTGAGCCTGGATAGGGTAAAGAATGAATTGTATCAAGCACCCATAAATGAGGATGTGTATAGACTCTAGGGCTATAAACAAGATCACAATTAGATATAGATTCCCATTGCCTCAGATTGAGGATTTGATGGATAACTTGGGTGGATTTTTTTATTTTTTGAGGTAGATTTGAAGTCAGGGTATCACCAAATAAGAGTTAGGCCTAGTGATGAATGGAAGACAACCTTAAAAACCAATGAAGGGTTGTATGAGTGGCTAGTAATGCCCTTTGGCTTAACTAATGCACCTATCACATTCATGAGGCTCATGAATGAAGTGTTAGAAGATTCCATTGGTAAGTTTGTAATAGTATATCTTGATGACATTTTGATATTTAGCAGGTCCAAGGAGGAGCACATGAAGCATTTAAAGATGGTCTTGAGGAGGATACATCAAGAGAATTTTATGATCAATCAAGAAAAGTGTGAGTTCCTGAAAACTGAATTAGTTTATCTTGGTTTTGTGGTTCCTAATGGATGTATGAAGATGGACCCTGATAAAGTTAAGTCAATCTTGGAATGGCCTACACCTAGTTCAATAGGGGATGTTAGGATTTATTATAGATTGGCCCCCTAAAATATGAAATTTGTGAGAAATTTTAGTCATGTATGTCCCCTTATCCTCAACACTATCAAAGGAGGAACTAAATGTTAGTTTAAGTGGACTATAGAAGCAGACCAAGGATTTGAAATGTTGAAAGATAGGATAGAATAATTACCAACACTTAGGTTCCCCAACTTTAACTAGTTGTTTATGGTGGAGTGTGATGCTAGTAAGCTATCCATAGGAGTAGTGTTAAGTAAAGAGGGAAACCCTGTGGCATTCTTCTCAGAGAATTTGAATGAGGCCAAGCAAAAGTACTCCACCTATGATTTGGAGTTGTGTGCTATGGTACAAGCCCTTAAAAAATGGAGACACTATCTCCTACCAAGGGAATTTGTGGTCTACACAGATAACCATGCGTTTCTCGAATGGGCAAGAAAAATTGAACCAAAGACATCTTAAGTGGGTAGAGTCTTCACAATCCTACACATTTGTTATCAAACACAAGAAGGGAGTTAGCAACAAGATTTTTGATGCTCTAAGAAGAAGAGTATTGGCTATACAAGAGATGCAATTGTGAAGTGTGGGAATGGATGATTTGAAATACCTCTACAAAGAGGGTAATGATTCCAAAGATGCCTATGAGGCATGTGTAAAGTTCCAAAAGGGGTTCAAAGTGGAATTCACTGACTATATGTTGGAAGAGGGACTATTATTCAAAGGATAGCTAATGTGTATACTTTAGTCCTCAATGAGGGAGAACATTGTAAAGGAGAAGCACCAAGGAAGCTTGGGAGGCCACTTTGGAGTGGATAAAACACTTGAGAAAGTGAATAGAAATTACTATTGGCCTAGGTTATAGTCATATGTTAGGAAATTTATTGAACACTGTCAGATATGTCAGAGGGATAAAGGAAAAAGTAGCGATACTGAATTGTATCAACCTCTATCCATACCTCAGAGGTCGTGGGAGTGTCTAAGTATGGACTTCATTTTTGGATTACCAAATACATCAAAGGGAAATGATAGTATGTTTGTTGTGGTGGACCATTTTAGCAAGATGGCACACTTCATTCCATGTAAGAAAACCAATGATGCTTTAGATATTGCAAGCTTATTCTTCAGAGACATTGTAAGAATCCATGGACTGCCACTGTTTATAGTGAGTGACATAGATAGTAAGTTTGTGGGTCACTTTTGGAGGAACTTTGGAAGATGCTAGGTACAAACTTGTCTTTCTCTTCAGCCTACCATCCATAGTTAGATGAAAAAATAGAGGTAGTAAATAGGTCACTTGGGAGCTTGCTAAGATGTTTGACAAAGCAGCATGGACAGTCATGGGATCATATCATAGGGCAAGCAGAATATGCTTATAATGAATCCATTAATAGGAGTACTGGTAAAATACCATTTGAGATAGTTTATGGGGATAAGCCTAGAGGGATTCTAGAGTCGAGGGATCTCAGTTTACAAGAAAAAAGGAGTACTCAAGGGGAGTCATTTGCAGAATAGATGAAGGAGCTACATGATCAACTCAAAAAGACTCTACAAAAGCAATGAGAGAAATATAAATCCAAAGAAGATCACAAAAGGAGGGATTTGTAGTTCAAGGTGGGGGATCTAGTACTTTCCTATCTCAGAAAGGAAAGACTACTCAAGGGTAAGCCAACCAAATTACTCATGAAGAAGATAGGATAATTGAGGATATTGCACAAGTATGGTAAGAATGCATATGAAGTAGAGTTGCCTCCAAATTTGGGCATTTCACCAATCTTCAATGTATGTGACTTGTATCACTACAAGGGACCATCCTCAGACACTAAAAAACAAACTCTTTCAGAGTTGGAAGATGAAGATTGGATCGAGGATTTTCCTACCCCATAGCCTCTATAGTTAGGCAGTATACTTGATTCTAAGGTGATCAAGAAAACAAGGAAGGGTACTTAAAAAGAGTATCTAATCAAGTGGAAGGGACTACCTAAAGTTGAAGCCACTTGGATGACAGAGACAGACATTCTAAAGCATGGGGTAACCATTAAAGACCTCCTAACTCATGGGACTTGAGTTCTTTGTCCCAGGGCAGTATGGTGTAGAGAACCTCCTTTTTTTATGTGTTTAGTATGTTTTAGGGCTATGTTATGTGTTTTTTGTGAGTTAAAATAAGATCCACTAGGTTGGATCCATTTTTGTTCATCTCCATGTTTGTAAGAGCCAAATAAGCTCATAAGTGATATTGTGGTCATTTTGGCCTAAAAAGGGAAAAGTTGCTATTTTTTGGTAACTTGAGTTTATAGTGTCTTTGAGGACCCTAGGTAGCCTAACTAGGGTCATGGAAGTAAAACTCATACATCAAGTTTACTAAAAGAGTCAAAAAGAAAAAAATACTAAAAAGTTGCTAGCAACTTTTGCAACTTTCTGCAAGAAGTTGCAAATGGGAGTTGGAACGGTTGTAACTACCCATGCTCAAGTATTTTAGAATGGATGGATGATTTTCAAAAGGTTAATGAAGTTTTGGATAGCACAAGTTATTTGTGAGCCCTATGTACGAATGTCTTTGACTTTGTACATATAATTCATAGTCATTTTTGCATTTTGTACGGATGTGTACAGATTGGGAAAGGAGATCCGACCCTATGGGGGTGTAGTATTTCAAAATATCTTTCTTTTACATATTTTTTTTTTCTTTGAAGTTATAGGAGTATAGAGTTATAGTAGATTGGAAGCCACTAGTCTGCAAGTTCCATTTGTAGAGTTGCGGAGGTGAAAATGGCTAAAACCATAGGGGATGAAGGGTTAGGGTTTGTACATTTTTTTTTCTTTCATTTTTCTTTTTTCAATGGATTTTCTAGACCAAGAGTGAAGCTCTATGGCTGACTGTTAGGAACAGGAGAGCCTAGACAGGGTAAAGAATTAATTGTATCAAGCACCCATGATCTTGGATGGTGAACTTAGTGGCATTTGTAGAAGCCCTAAAGTGTTCCCATGAAGAATCAAATGGTGAGAAATGATGAAACGATGTTTGAAGACCAATTTGTTGGCATTTTGTCCTGACTGGTCTAAAGACCTAGAATAAAGGCTGAAAATTAGGGCCTTGTGAAAACTAGGGTTGTGGGTGCATTGAGAAGCTAGGATTTTGGATTCTAGTAGAGTTAGTGGACACCTTGAAGATTTTCAAGTTCTTCTGTATGGTTGTTTGGAATATTTGGGAGCTTTAGACCCAAAGTTGTGAAATTTGACCTACTAGGAAATGAGCCAATTAGGCCTCCTAGTGAATTTGACAATAATTGAATTGGTAAAGTATCCATAAGTGAGAGAAAAGTTTCTAATGGACTCATGATGGGCTAAGGACATATACAAGATTCTATGGAATGTTTGGGAAAGATCCTAAGAAAGGGTTTCAGATTCTTGGGGAAGTTCTAGTGGAAAAGCCTAGGAAATTGAAGGACTAGTGGGACTTGTTGAACATAGGAGTATTTATGTCTTCAACCAAATCATCTAAACCTAAGAGGAAAGTTGATAGAGAGGATCTAGGAGATCCACATTGGAGAAGTTCACATAAGAGGAGTAACCATTGGATGGTTAGGAGAGATTAGAAACAAGTTGGGAAAGAAATTAGTAGAACCCTAAACCCTCTGAAACACCTAATAGGCTAGAGAAGTGCCCTATAGGATACCCTAGTAGAAGATAGGGTTGTGAGTCATACTTGTCATTACATCATATTGGTATTAGAGCAAGTTAAATATTTGGGAGTTGGCGTATGTCTCTAAATACTGATGAATCAGTAGGGGAGGTTAGTATGGTGACTAAAGTAGAGTTAGCTAAGGAGATGGGTGAGAAAAAAGGAGAAAAATAGACTCCTTTAAGAGGCCCTAGATGAAATGAGGATAAAGCTACAAGAAGTAGTTGATGCCAAAGATAAAGGCAAAGAAGGTGAAAGCAGTGACAGAGGTAAGAAGATATCTAAGGAAGATATCACCCTTGAACCAGCCCCCATTTTGAATCAAGAACCATTCTTTAAAGCCATCAAAGACCTAGGAGGAAAGGCATTAGAAGGAGTACCACTATTTAGTGGGAAAATGGATATAGAAGCAGTAATAGAGTGTATTAAGGGGATGGAGAACCTTTTCAAATGTGAAGGTGTCATAGAGGCACAAAAAATCAAAGTTGCAAAGTCAAGGCTTAGGGTTAGGATGGGTGAAGGGTTAGGATGCATAAAGAACCTATAGCTAACTAGAAATCCATGGTGACCATAGTAAGGTAGAAATCTCTACCAGAAGACTATGAAATTCAAATTCATAGAAAGAGACAAGGTCTAAAACAAAAGGACTTGGATGTGGTGTCATATACAAAGGAATTTCAGAATTTGTGTCTTAGGTCCAATATCCAAGAAGAGGAACCTATCAAGGAAGTGAGATACTTGGGTGGTCTAAAGTGGAACATCCAAGAGGAGATAAGTTTTTGGAATCCAAACACTATTTAGAAGTGCCACCAGTTAGCTCTAAAGGTGGAAAAGAGGAACAAGAGGAAATGAGACTTTAATCTCAGAGGTAAACGTAGAGGTAGAGATCAAGGGTGTCATATAAGTAGTTATCAAGGTAGAGATAATGAAAAAAGGAACCAAAGAGAGTCCAAATTGATAGAGCATGGTAATGAAACTACTCCAAGAGGGAGTTATAACTCTCCTTAATTTGAATCTCAAGTCACCATTTTACATCTTTTTCTTTATCAAGGTCTTCAAGTGCTGCTTCAAAGTTCTCTTGTAAATTTTCTAAATCCATTATGATCTCCCTTGAGTTGCTAGAATTTATCTCCAAGGGTAAATAGCTCTGATACCAATTGTTAGGATTAATTAATACCGAGAGGGGGGTGAATTAGTATTACCACACTTTAAATAAAACTTAAACCAATTTGAAATAAAGTATAAGCATACTAAAATCAAAGGAACATAAACAAATAACATAGAACTCATAACACCATTATTTGTTTTCAAGGAAAACCTGGCCAAGGGAAAACCCTGGTGGAGATGGTACCCACAAGCACGGACTAAAGTATAATATCCCTTTAAGGAGACCTAGTCCTGTTAGGAGCCGAATACTACATAGTATGATTCCTTGTTAGAGGAATAAAAACCATGTTAAATCTATACAACATGCTCTTAGGGGCCAACTAAGCCTCTAGTAGAGGAAGGGGTTCAGGGAGAAGCAACTCATTCTTTGCAAGTATGAAATGTTACAATTGTGGCCAATTAGGTGCCCGGATAAGCCCTCTTCTTTTAAAAATAGAAAGAGGATTTCATATGTTTAGGAGGAAACAACAAGTGTCAAAGCCCTAGAGGTCGATCACATTCAGTCAAAGATGGGAGATAACATGATATTCAGAAGGGTTATGATTAGACAACTAGTTAAGGATGAGCCCAAGCATAGGAGAGCATTGTTTAGGATTAGATGTAAAATCCTTGGTAAAGTTTTCAAAGTGATAGTGGAATAAGGATCCACAGACAACATTATATTAGAGGAATATATCAATAAGATCAAGTTGACAAGGATACATTATGTCAATCCTTACAAACTAACATCGTTCAACAGGGTCCAGAGTGTGTTGGTGAATGAGAAGACTTGAATGGATTTTTCTATTGCAGGGTACATGGACAAGTTACTATGTTATGTACTGCCTATGGATGCATGTCATCTAATCCTAGGAAGGCCTTGGAAATATGACATGGGTGTAGTGGATGATGGGAAAGAGAAATCCATATCCTTAAAGAAAGGTGAAAAAAATTTCAAAATACAGTCCTTGTTGGAAGAAGATGAACCAAAACCTAAGAATAATAGTATCTTGTTGAGTAGTAGAAAGGATTTCATAAATGTGCTTAAAGATGAACGGAGTGAAGGCTATGCCATATTTCTTAAGCCTAATAAAGAAGAGAAGCCCAAATAGGATCCAGTGCCATTGGAAGTTAGAGAGTTTCTTGAAAAGTATAAGGATATTGTCAGTGATGGGAATCCTACAACTTTTCCTCTTAGAAGAGTGATAGGTCATCAAATTTACTTTGTAACCGGTGCATCATTTCCAAATAAGGCAGCACACAAGCTCACTCCAGACCAGAACCTAGAGCTGGCTAGACAAGTGCAAGAGCTCTTAGACCAAGGGATAATCAAGAAGAGCATCATTCCATGTGTCGTACCATTGGTCTTAGCATCCAAGAAAGGTGGGAAGTGGAGACTTTGTACTGATTCTAGAGAAATTAATAGGATCACAATTGGGTAAAAACTTTCAAATTCCTATGATAGAGGATTTGATGGACTGTCTTGGGGGGGAAAAGTATTTCACTAAATTAGAATTGAAAAAAGGATACCACAAGATTAGGATGAAAGAAGTGGATGAATAGAAGACAACTTTTAAGACTATTCATGGGTTGTATGAGTGGAGAGTTATGCCATTTGGCCTCTCAAATGCCCCTAGACATTCATGGGGCTCATAAATGAAGCGCTTAAGGACTTCATAGGGATATTTGTGGTAGTATATCTATATGATATACTTATCTTCAGTAAGATGACAGAGGAACATGTGAAGCATGTGAAGATGGTGTTTAAAAGGTTGCAGGAAGAGAATTTGTCAATCAACCTTGATAAATGTGAGTTCTTCAAGCAAGAACTTGTGTATTTGGGATTTTTTGTATCCCAAGGGTCATTGAAGATTGTCCCAAGTAAGCTGGAGGCTATCCTAAATTGGCCCACACCAACCACAAGGACAGAAGTTAGGATCTTTCATGGGTCAACTCAGTTTTACAGAAATTTTATAAGGTATTTTAGTGGTATTTGTGCACCAATGCTAGACACCATTAAGGATGGTCTAAAGACTAATTTGAGATGGGATTCTAGAGCAGAGAAAATATTTAAAATGTTGAAGAGGCAATTAGCAACACAACCCATCCTTAGACTCCCTAGTTTGGATCAACTTTTTATTTTGGAGTATGATGCAAGTGGGATGGAAGTAGGGGGTGTGTTAAGCCAAGAAGGTAGGCCAATAGCCTTCTTCAGTGAAAATCTAAATGAAGCCAACAAGAAATATACTTCTTATGATTTGGAACTATATGCTTTGGTTCAGTCTCTTAGGAAGTGGAGACATTACTTGTTACCCAAATAATTTGTGGTGTTTCCTAATAACCAGGCCTTGAGCTATATAAACACTCAAGAGAAGCTCAGTAATAGACATTTGAAGTGGATGGAGTACCTTCGAGCATTCACATTAAAAATAAAGCACAACAAGAGACAATTGACCAAGGTTTCAGATGCCTTGAGCAGGAGGTTGCTAACCATTCAGGAGGTTCAATTGAAGAGAATTGGGATAGAGAGTTTCAAAGACCTCTATAGAGAGGATGAAGACTTTGGTGAAGCCTATAAGGTATGCTATGATTTTCAAAATCACTTTCGTAGTCAATTTTTTGATTTCACCTTACACAGTGGATTTTTGTTTAAGTGGAACCAATTATGTGTCCCTAAGGGTTAAATGAGAGAAAATATCATTCAGGAAAATCAGAATGGAAGCTTGAGTGGCCATTTTGGTGTGAACAAAACCCTAGAGTTAGTTCAAAGGTTTTACCATTAGCCAAAGATGGTGAGAGATGTAACCAGGTATGTTGAACACTGTGTAGTGTGTATGAAAGTAGGAGGAGCTAGCAATGTAGGTTTGTACCAACCTTTGAAAATAAATAATAGACCATGGGAGTATTTTAGCATGTATTTCATTGTAGTTTTACCTAAGATAAAGCATGGCCATGACAATATTCATGTTGTGGTAGACAGATTTAGCAAGATGGGTCATTTTATACCTTGTAGGACTACAAATGATGCCAGCAATATTACAATTTTTTTCTTTAAGGAGATTGTATGAATCCATGGACTACCCCTAAGTATTGTATTAGATAGGGATGTTAAGTTCATGAGCCATTTTTGGAAAACACTATGGAGTAGATTGGGTACCAACTTACCATTTGGTTCATCCTACCACCCTTATATTGATGGCCAAAATGAGGTGGTTAATAGAGTGTTAGGTAACTTCTTAAGGTTCCAAACCAAGGAGTATGGGAAGACATGGGATGTGGTCATTCCTCAAGTAGAGTATGCATACAATGATAGTGTTAACAAAACAACAGATATAATCCCATTTGAAGTTGTTTATGGGATGCACCCAAGGGGTGTATGTGAGCTTAGAGACCTTGGAGCCATGGGGTATAGGAGTGGTCATGTTGAAGAATTCACTCAAACCATGAAGGAGATCCAAGAGTAGGTGAAGAAGACTATATTGGAGTCTACTCAAAAATTGAAGGCCAAAGGAGATGAGAAGAGAAAAGATGTTCTATTTGAGGTAGGTGATTATGTCATGGTACAGTTTAGTAAGTCTAGGTTGTATAAGGGGATGCCAAAAAAACTACAGATGAAGAGAGTGGGACCCTACAAGCTCTTAACCAAGTATGGGGATAATGCCTATAAGGTGGATCTACCTACTAAATTGAGCATCTAACATGTATTCAATCTGGAAGACTTGATAAAGTTTAAAGGACCTTTGAGTGAGATGGATATGAATAGAGAAGAGGTTAGCAAGGATGTAGAACTAGAGGCTTTACCTCCCAAGATGTAGACAGAAGTAGATAAGGTGTTGGATTCAAGGGTTAAGAAGACTACCAAACATAAGGTGTACATGGAAAACCTCACCAAATGGAAGCACAAATCAGAGTCAGAGGAAACATGGATTGCAGATACAACTTTCAAGAAGATGAGCATTCCTGAAGACATTGTGTACTGAGGAGTGACATGACTTTACTTGGTGGGGGAGTATGGTGCAGGAGCACCTAGGTAAGGCTAGATGGTGACCTAGAGCTCCTAGTTTGATTTTTTCTTGTATTGATCTTAGCAAATCCACTAGTGAAATAATAGGACTAGATAGGTCCTAGGGTGTGTTTATTTGGTTAGACGACCAAACTAGATCATTTGAGGTTAAGAGGTAATTATTTGTCCAATTTGGGTAAATGTTCCAAAAATGGTAGAAACATGGATTTTATTCTTGTTAGAGTCTAGGAGGGATATTTTGAGGTATCATATGAATAATAGTGCATTTGGATAAGTTTCATAGTGTGTTGACCAAGTTTGAGTGCAAGAATCAAACAGTTGTAAAAGTTCTCAATGTTGTCATTGCCAACATTGAAAATAATTTCTTGCAATAATGCATCTTCAAGCATTTGGTTGTATAAATATGGGAAAAATTTGTATTTTTTCCATGGTAAACTATATCAGGCCTCCCCCTACATGTTTTTGAGGTGGGATGAAGTTTGGAAGTGAGTGTACGGACTGTGTAATTGAAAATTTGGTTACGGTTGAGCATTTTGTTCTCATTTTGGGTTTTAATGGGTTGTACTCTACACTGTGACTTTTGCATGAGATATAATATTTAATTACTTGATTATGAATGTGCTTATTTATTTTTTTTGTTCTTATTTCATTTCTTTTGTAAATACTTTAGTTTTGTGCATTGTCATTAGTTTGAACCAAACAGTTTTTGCAAATTGGGTCATAGCTCATCATTCCACCATTGCACTTGTATGGGCTCTTGGAATGGGTGAGGTGATTCCTTTTACTATATGTGTGGAGAAGGTTGGGCCCTAGAAAGATTATTTTCTAATTTTATAGTGATTCCCTAGGCAAGCCAAATATGCATAGCTAGGGATCACATTTAATTGCAGAGGAAATATGTGTGATTGAAAGAATTGGTTTCTTCAATTAGAGGATGTGGAGAGGAGTAAATATGTATGAAGAGGTCCCAAATCCAATGGGAAGCTCTAGTGATGAGTTCTTCATGGTAAAAACTAAAACCATGATGGACATTTTCAATGTATGGTGAAACCCTTAAATTTAGGCTTGAAAATAGGAACCCTCTGTACAGACAGTTTAGGAAGTAAAGACCTAGAAAATCCTTTACATCTTCAAAAAGGGTGTCAGTATCTGGAGTTAGTTTTTTATCTTGTTAATAAGAATTTAAATTTTTATCCAAAAAGGTGCCTAATTAGGCCTAATCCTTATAGCCTCATTTTAGTGAGTTTGTAGCAAGTTCTTGAACTCATTTGGGGTTTCATTGAAATCTAAGTTGTTAGGAATTGTGTTGGATGCAATTTCCTTGTTTTGTCCCTTCCTCTCCATTGGTGAATATTGATAGCCTTATTGGATCACTTGGTGTGTAGACGCAAGAAGATAACCATGGCGCTTATGATTGATTGAGTTTATTTCCTAAATGGTGTTGACAAGTTGAATAGGTGAAGGATTTGAGTAGAGAATCATTGGAATATTAGGGTTAGCCAAGAACCCTAATAGGCTAGAGAAGTGGCCTATAGGATACCCTAGTAGAAGATAGAGTTGTGAGAAAGACTTGTCATTACATCACAAACCAAATGTTTTAAAGATATCATATGAATTGGATATGGTTTGTAGACTCAAGAAATCTCCTAGAGCTTAGTATGCTAGATTAGATAGGTATCTCTACCAACAACAGTTCAATATAGGTATGAAAAATAGTAATATTTTTTTCAATATTTTAGATGATACGTTGTTGATATTAATTATATATGTTGATGATATTATATTTAGAAGTGATGAAAATCTTTGCAAGAAAATGTTGTAGAGGTGTGGAAATAATTTGAAATGTCTTTTATTGGTATGATGTCATTCTTTCTTGGTTTACAATTTATTCAGAAAGAATATGGTATTTTCATTGATAAGAACAATTATATCAAGGAAATGATAAATAAGTATGGAATGAAGAACTATAAACTTGGCAAACTATAATTGATTGAATGTTTGAAGATGTTAAGTTGATGATCATAGGTCTAGAAAGTTAATGCAAGACATTAAATCAGTTAATGTGTTGTATTTTCATTGATGTAAACTTGATATAATCTGATTGGTTATTTACATAGTGTCAAAGACTTAAAATAACCAGAGAGATAAAATTTATTTTATCATTAATGCATAAAAGTTTAGTACACAACAAGTGACAACAAAAACCGACGGATAGTGCACCCCAACAGATAGAGAACACCGAGAGAAGAGTCATAGTGATACCTGAGCAAGCATTACCAAGCAGAACCTAAGTGAAACTCAAGCATAACTAAATATCACTATTTTGCTTGACAGACAGTCAACCCCGACAAATAGATATTCCCAAGGACAACTAAAGTTAAGACCGAGCAAACAAGGAGTTAAACACCGATAAGAACTGAAGTTCAGAAATGACAAAAGACTTAGCTGGCGGGAGCTAAATATGGAGTTAAGTGATTGATCACAATGTTTTCATAGACAAGTTAAAAGATAGACATATTATAGAGTTTTAAAGATTGTTTTATTCCAGTTGTAAAGGAGAAATCTATGGGATAAAACTAAAGCAAGATTTAAAGAAAGAATGGTGAGATTTATGGATCATGTCAAGAACGAGAAAGATAGGGACTTAAAAATAGTGAAATCATGTCTATAAGAGAGACAAACTAATTCATTAATAAATTGGGGGAAGAGAATAGAAAAGGATGCTAAAGAGAATACTGGTGAAGAAGACTTCATACAGTCCTGATCAAACAAGCTGAAGAATAGAGCTAAAGATTTCTGTGGACACCAAGCAACAGAGAAGCAATAGAATCACTGACCAGAAAGAAGTGGAGCAAAGGAAAATAAAATAAACATTGATCAAAAAGGTATTATGAGCTTACAATAGATTTTACATCTACAAGTTATGTTGTATATATGAACAGATCATATCATGTTTTAGTTTAACCATTGATTCAAAAAATCTGTTAACAGGGTGGGATTTAACTATCCTTTATATATTGAGATACATCCCAAGCAGCATCAAAAAGTTTCTCATGAAGATATCATAGTGAAATGGCATAAATTAAGTGAGAAACTATTATATTTAAATCCTACAAGGTCACACTTAACATTTTTTTTGTAACCTTTAACAGGGTTGGCTCTTCATCGAGCTCACTTCAGAAGAGTAAAATTTTTTGGGTTGCCGGTCCCAAGTGGTTTTTCCTTTAACAGGGTTTCCATGTTAAAAATCCATGTGTCAAATGTGTAAATGGTTCATTGCTTTAATTGTTTTCTTTACACATTACTAAAACATGATTCATCAGTTAACACTAAGTTATTTACTATATTTCAGTAAAGGCTAGATTGCTATTTGGTAAAGCTTAAGAATAAGGATTAATAGTGACCTCTGAGTAGTAGTTTTTTGATAAGATTATTTCAAGGCATACATCTTGTAGGACTAAAGATAACTAGAGGCTTATAATTGTGGTATAAAGTTTTTGGGTTGATTTATTGGATTAATTTTTGAGGCCACTGATTCATCCACACCCTCTCATTTATTCTAACAATTGGTATCAGAGCTTGTGTGCTTAGAATGAAGGTTTAATGACCTAAGCTAAAGATATGAATATGATAAAAAGGGATGTGCCTAAGTTGAACAAAGACAACTTTGCCTCATGGAAAATTAGGATAACACTCCACCTATCAAATATTGGAAATGATGTTACTCAATAGTTGGATACTGAACATGTGTTTCCTACTAGACCTCACACACTTGATAAATTTAGAGAAAGGAATGAGCACAATTCTATGAAGAGAGAACTGGCTTCCTCACTCCCTGATGATGAATTTGAAAATATCAAAACATGCACCACTACAAAGAAAATGTGGGAAAAATTGAATCTAGTGCATGGAGGAGATGCAAAGGTACTAAGAGCTAAGGAAGAAATCCTAAGAGGAAAATTTGATGACCAAAGAATGAAAGAAGGAGAAAATATCACTAAGTATAGCTGCAAAATCAAAGAGGTAGTCAATTCTATCTGAGGATTTGGAGGTGTACTTGAAGAAGAAATAGTGCTAAGTAAAATCCTAAGAACCTTACTGCTTGTTTATGCTATTAGAGTATCTTCTATACAAGAGATAAGAGTAGTAGCAAATAACAATGTCACTCTAGATAGTTTGGTTGGTAGACTAATTTCATTTGAGATGAATAAATTTGAAAATAGTGTCTTACCATATATTAAGTCTGCATTCAAATCTTCTTTGAAAATGAGTAAGTCAAGTTATAAATACACTATGAGAAATGATAGTGAAAGTGATAGTAATGACCAAGAACTTGATGAGATTGAAGCACTAATGTATAGAGGATTGTAGAGAGGCAAAGGAAGATACAAATGTAAATTACCATTGGTATGTTTTAATTGTAAAGAGATTAGACACTTTGTTACTAGATGTCCTAACAAAAGAAAAGAAGACAGAAAGTGACATATCATATGAAAATAAGTTCTACAGAGGTGATGACAGAGATTATCAAAGCAACCAACAATCTGACAGAAGAAACAAGCGAGAATACAAGGATAAAGGGAAGAAAGCTTGTTACCTAGTTGAGAACAAAGCTGATAATACTAACACTGAATCTGATGAAGATATTGAGGTGGTATTTTTCATCATGAAGGATGATTCAGACAAAGAGGAAAGGTACGTTGAAACTACACTCATATATAAGGTTAGTAAAAATGATGTCTCGATTAATTATATTGGCTATACTCACCACATGACTGGAGATAAGGAAAATTTTGAAACTTTTGAGTATTATAATGGTGGATTAGTAAGAATGGGTAATGACTCACCTTTTCCACTTGAAGGTAAAGGAACCATAATGTTAAATAATCTGATCAGATGTGAAAATGCATATAAGGTAAAAGGACTTAACTATAATCTATTGTATTTCACAACTGAATAACATAGGTCATCGAGTTTCATTTGAGAAAAAAAAGGAAAAGATCTTTAATGAATCAGGAAGGTTGATTGAAACTGGTGAACAGACAATAGGTAACTTATTCTATCTTTATGATATTAATACTACTTGTTTAATGGCTAGAAACAAAGACATGTGGTTGTGGCATAAAATTTTATATCATGTGAACTTTGACAACATGAATAGGATATGTAATAAAATGAAATTAAGAGGCTTACCGAGCATGTAAAATCATAACCATGTCATGTATAAGAATTATCAAAAAGGTAAAATGACAAATTCTAGTTTCAAGAGAAAAACCTACACATCTAATTCCATTCAAGAATTAGTCCATACTGATCTATGTGGACCAATGAGAACAAAGAGTTACTATGCTGATAGATACTTCATTCTCTTTGTTGATGATTATTATAGAATGATGACAGTTATGTTCTTAAAAGAGAAATCAGAAGCATTCAAGCTGTTCAAATGGTATAATGATATTGTAGAAAAACAAAGTGGTAAGGAACTAAAATGCTTAAGATCAGATAGAGGAGGAGAATTTATTTCTGATGAATTCACTAACTTTTGTAATGATCATGAAATTCAAAGATATGTTTCTACACCAAGAACACCACAACAAAATGGGATTGTTGAAAGAAGAAACAGATCCATTTTTTCTTGTGCAAGAACACTGATTATTGAGAAACACATCACTCAAACATTTTGGAGAGAAGTTGTCATTGGTGCCAAATGGATATTCAAAAGTAAGTTGAATGAGAATGGAGAAGTCACAAGGAACAATGAAAGATTAGTATGCAAGGGGCATGCACAAGAAGAAGGTATTGACTATGGAGAAACCTTTGCACGTGTTTCTAGAATAAGAGTCAGAATTCTACTTTCTTATTTTGTATTCAAAGGATTCAAGGTATATCAAATGGATGTCAAATATGCATTCCTAAATGGAATACTAGAAGAAGAGGTATACATTGAACAACCAAAACGTTATGTTGATCCTAACAAGAGAAAAATGGTTTGTAGACTACACAAAGCCTTGTATGGAATTAAAGATTCACCTAGAGCATGGTATGAAAGACTTCAATCCCATCTCATAATTATTGGATTTGTAAGAACAAGTGAGAACAAAAATCTGTATTTAAAAGAAGATTCTAATGATAATGTTTTGATTTCTAAAATATTTGTTGATGATATAATATTCAGGGGTAATGATGTTATGAAAATGATTTTCTAATGAAATGAGCAAGGAGTTTGAGATGTCAATGTTTGGGGAGATCAAATTCTTTCTTGGTCTACAAATTCTTCAACAGGATGCAAGCATCTATATGACAAAATCCAAATACATCAAGGAAGTATTGAAGATATTCAAGATTGAAGACTCCAAACCAATTGGAACACCTATGGCAACTAGATGCAAGCTGACAAAGGAAGGCAAGTCAACCAAGGTAAATCAGACCCTATATATATCTATGATTTGCAAACTCATTTATTTTTTTCATACTAGAACATATATATCACATGTAGTTGGAATAGTTTCTATATTCTCTGCTAATCCCAAGGAATCACACATGAGTGCTGTCAAAAGAATTCTGAGATATCTAAAGAACACTGAAGACTACGGCTTATGGTATAAAATAAAATGCAAATTTGAGCTTCAAGTCTATACATATGTTGATTGGGATTTGAAATTTAGGTGACAGAAAGAGAACAACATGAGGAGCATTTTTTTTGGGTGATAGACTTGTCACATGGATAAGTCAGAAGTAAGGGTGCATCTCACAATCTACTGCAGAAGAAGAATATGTGGGTGCCGCTACAAATTTCTCTAACATTGCATGGATCAAACAATTACTGGAAGGTATGAATATGAAAATTCTTGAGCCAATGATTATATACTATGATAATATTAGTTCAATAAACATATCAAAGAACTCTTTTATGCATGCTAAGAATAAGCATATTGTTATCAAGTATCATTACTTAAGAGAACAAGTGAAAGAAATAGAGGTGATAATGGAATATGTTCAATCAAAGGAACAATTAGTAGACATATTCACAAAGCCATTTCCTAAAGATACATTTGAGCACCTAAGAAAGAGACTAGGATTCTAACCCTTGTTTATTGGTCACCAAGATGACAAAGAGGTTGCATCAGCCTACACATTATCAGAAGATTATTCATGTTGATGCAAGAAAAGAGATGGACTACAAAGATACATCAGTACACAACAAGGTACTTATCTACATCAAACACCAGAGTCATTGTACTCTGCAAGAATAAAATATAAGCTAGAAGAGCTTACCAAGAGCCAAATATTTGTATTGGTTATAGAAGAATAAGTTTGGTAGATTGATGAACTACAACCGATATACTTCATATTGTATTAGTAGTAATTTACTATGTTTCCATCCATGCCAAAGGGAGAGATTGATGAACTATAACTGATTGAATTTTTGAAGATGTTAAGTTGATGATCACCAAGAGGTAGAAAGTTAATGCAAGACATTAAATTAGTTAGTGTGTTATATTTCCATTGATGTCAAATTGATATAATCTGATTGGTTATATAAATAGTGGCAAAGACTTTAAAGAATTTGAGAGATAAAGGTTATGTTATCAATAATGCATAAAAGCTTAGTATACACCAAGTGACAGAAAACACCAACAAAAAATTCACCTTGATGGATAGAGAACCCCAAGAGAAGAGTCATAGTGATACCTGAGCAAGCATTACCAAGAAGAACCTAAGTGAAACCTGAGCAAAACTGAATGTCACAGTTTTTCCCAATGGATAGACAACCCCAACAGATAGAGATGTCCTAGGACAACTAAATTCAAGACCAAGAAAACAAGGAGTTAAACGTTGATAAGGATTGAATTTCAGAAATGACAAAAGACTAGCTTGCAGGAGCTAAATATGGAGTTAATTGATTGATCACATTTTTTTCATCGACAAGTTAAAATCTAGAGATAAGCTAGAGTTTTAAAGATAGTTTTATTCTAGTTGTCAAGGATAAATTTATGAGATAAAACTAAATCAGGCTTAAAAGAAATAATGGCAAGATTTCTGGATCATGTCAAGAAGAAGAAAGTCAAGGACATAGAAGTGGTGAAATAATGTCTATAAGAGAGACAAGATAATTCATTATTGAATTGGGGGAAGATAATAGAAAAGGATGTTGAAGATAATATTGGTGAAGAAGGCTTCATATAGTCCTCATAAAAAAAATCTAAAGAACATAGCTAAAGATTTTTGCAGACATCGAGCAACAGAGAAGAAATAGCTTCACCAAGTAGAAAGAAGTGGAGCAAAGGAACTAAAATGAAAAATTGATCAGAAAAGTATTATGATCTTACAATAGATCTGAACATATGCAATTTTAAGTTGTATATATGAACAAATCATATACTATTTCAGTTTAACCATTGATTAAGAAAATCTCTTAATAGAGTGGGATTTAACTATCCTTTATATATTGAGATACATGCCAAGGAGTATCAAAAAGTTTCTCATCAAGATAGGATACAGAAATGCCAAATATCAAGTGAGAAACTATTATATTTAAATACTCTAACAAGGTCTCACTTAACAGTGTGTTTGTAACCTTTAACACGGTTGGCTCTTCAACAAGCTCACTTTAGAATAGTGAAAAAATTTGGGTTACTGGTCCCAAGTGGTTTTTCCCTTAACAGGGTTTCCACATTAAAATTTCATGTGTGAAATTGTATATGGTTCATTGCTTTAATGTTTTTCTCTACACAATACTAAAATGGGATTGATCAGTAAACACTAAGTTATTTACTATATTTCGGTAAAGGCTAGACTATTATTTGGTAAAGATTAAGAATAAGGATTAATCGTGAACTCTGAGCAGTAGTTATTTGACAAGATTATTTAAAGGCATACATCTTGTAGGACTAAAGATAACTAGAGGCTTACAATTGCGGTATAAAATTTTTGAATTGATTTATTGGATTAATTTTTGAGGCCACTGATTCAACCCCTCCCCCCCCCCTCAATTATTATAATAAAACTAATTGCAACTCCCATGGCTATTGGTCGAGAAAAGATGATGAATATCAAAAATTTGATCAAAGATTTTATAGATCTATAATAGGTGAACTTTTATACTTAACCACTTAGAGACTAAACATTATGCATGAAACATGTTTTTCTGCATGATATCAAGATAATCTGAAATAATCTCATGAGGTGGTAGTAAAATTGATATTTAAGTACTTGAAAGGGACTCTATATTTTGGCTTATGGTACCAAAGGGATAGTGATTCCTCACTAAGATTTTTTACTGATGCTAACTTGAAAGGATCTGTAGATGAGAGTGTTATACACTGAATTTGTACCTCTGATCTTAAGCTCTCTTGGTTTTGATAATCTAGTATAACAAGGGAATCATCTCAAGGTTTTGGGACCTTATGCTAACCGAGATGAGACCTCCAGGTTCTAGGCTGGTTCCTCTTGGATAATCACCTTAATTTGCTTGTCAAACAGGAAAGTAAACTTG
>MU223804.1:1419961-1457187 GCA_018584345.1 Thuja plicata | reverse complement strand
TATAAAAGTATGAAAAAAGAGAGTAACCTGTTGTGCCCGGGGTTGTAGCATCTCTGATGTCCATGAAGTCATCTTTGAACACACCTACATCAATCTTCCTATTTTGTGTTGAACCTGGCAACAACTGGAGAA
Source organism: Thuja plicata (assembly GCA_018584345.1). NCBI lineage: Eukaryota > Viridiplantae > Streptophyta > Pinopsida > Cupressales > Cupressaceae > Thuja > Thuja plicata. The sequence goes on along the minus strand of MU223804.1, from coordinate 1,457,055 downwards.
ATTCATCAGAGTAGCTAGGTTTTCCTTTTTGCTCTTCACCACTCCCACCACTTGTAGAAGCAACGCTCACAGCTCTATTCATCTTGGTAACAGCTTGAAATTCCTTGCTTGAAATGATATTGAAACAAATCTAATCTTCAATATCAGCTATCTGTCCTGAGCACAATTCTCTGCAACTTTAGAAATTTCTGATTACTTTGGATACACTGCAACTGCTCAAAATATCACCTTTCACTGAAAAATAAGAAACCTAGCTCTGAAATCTGAAAACTCGGTGAACAAGAATGAATGCACTATCATCTGTTTATAGCCATATGATTCAGAGTACATAGCTCATAATTTAGAAATGTCAGTTTTTCCATTAAGTTGCCATGCCGTGAACTTTTGAAAAACCTAGCCGTAGTTGCATGAAGTTGACAGGAGATCAAAATTTTAAATATGAATCCTTGGCGCAATCATAAACTGTTTAAGACAGCTGACATGTCATCTTCTGATTCGTTCTCTATCATACATCTCAGCTACCTTTTGTGCATAGTAAGAAAATTCTATCCTCTGATTGGTTTCCGAGAGATTCGTTTTGTCATGTCATCCACTTGCCGCCGCATTTTAGATCTCGTGATCCGGCGACCTCGTGACTGTATTAAGTCTCTTTGTCGCGAGCACTTTTTCTTAACCATGGTTTGATGTCCAGACTTGGTGACAATGCACTTTCTTTATTTTGGCTGACCCAAGTCCATCTGGCGATCAAGCGACATAAGTGGAATTCTAAGTCGCAGGGAGTTATCTTTAACTCATCTTTCTTCTCCAGACTTTGCGACAAGCCGTTGTTTTTAACCTTTCACAGTTATCACCTTGGTCGCTCAGCCGTAGCACTTAGCATTCCATATTCATATTTTGTGCGAATGAGCGATTATGTCTAATCTCAACTCAGTCACCTGATCGTGAGCTACTTTTCTCTTATCATGATTTTCTTGCGACTTTGTGAAGCCTTTGATTAATTCCTTTGTCGCTAGGTCGCAGAGCCACAGCTCACCTTTCACCAGACATCGTGACTGCGCGAGTTACATCTTCGAGTCATTGTATTCGCTGAGTCGCACACAAAACTTATCTCGGCATAAACAGATCGCGAGTGCACGATTTACCTTTTACCTCCAGCTCGTCACATAGTCGAGAGATAATTTTAACTTTACCTCACTTATAGCACATGTCATTTCTCTATTTAAAGTGACTTTGTGACATACCTTAATCACCAAGTCAGGAGGACCTCTTCCCTAGGACACTTTTCTGTCCAGACTTCGCGACTTCCGTTGGATCATCTGCTTCTTTCATCGGACGGCTGTCATTTTAATTGTTGATCAATTGGGTATACCCTTAATTTATCTGGAGACCTTGCGACTAAAGGCAAAAATACCTTAGTCTCATAATCGCTTGATTCATTTCTCCTTTCTAGCGACCTCTTGACAACCACTTACCTTATGATAGATGTCATCTATTCTTTTGTCCACTTAAGGCATACTGAAGAGCTGAGTCATTGCCCTGCTCTAGCGACTTCCCGACTGAGGGAAATTGCTAACATCAAACAATTAGTCGCAGAATCGGGACTGTTATCTCTTAACGGCCATTTGATCTCGAGACCACGCGACTGAAGAAAAACTTAACTGTTTTCTATGGCCTGATCTAGCGACCACGCGACATGAAGTAATCGCAAAGTCTGAGAACATTGCTTTGACTTCTTGACTTCTCTTGCGATCTCCCGTCTAAGCAGTGGGTCCCATTCTTTTAAAGCTTATGATATGAAGATCATGTGACTACCCGACTGAAGGAAATCGCCAAGTCTTGAAACACTGAAGGAATATTATGTTTCGTAACGAGACTATGCAACATAATGGAAAAGCAAAGTCGGGAGAGGATATGGAATATTCCTCCTGGGCAATGTGATGAAGCGACTTAACTTAAAGCACATGTCTTAAGTGATTTGAAAAAGGTAACGATGAAACATAAGACATGACCAAGGGTTTCAATGCATCGTTTAACACTGGGATAATTAGGGTTTTTAGGGTTTTAGAAATTTTAGCAAGGTTCAGACATGAAAACCCTAAAAATTTTCAGAGGGCAAGACAAGGAACAAGGTGAAGCAGAAAAAATAGGAAAAACAACCAACATTTTCTATGATACCTTAGCTTATTTTGAATCTATAGCCCGAAGGATAGGCACTGGCCCAAAAATAAATCTGATAATCCATCTTTGTCTAAGTTATTCCAATATATCATAACCAAATTCACACAAAATACTTTGTTACTAAGAACAGATAAACTGAACTCATAAGGACCTATGTCAGTAGGACAGTGTCCATTATAGTGATTCCTTTGAGAGTGAATCAACTAGGTTATCCCTCCTATAAAGAAAAGGAAGAAGGATGAAAATGCTTGTATCACTAATTCTTGTTATGCTTACAACTATGGTTTGTATGGTTATATCTTGCATTTGGTTATGCTTGGTTATTTGCAAGGTAATTATGGGTCAATGTTTGTCTCAGATGAAAGTTAAGGTACCATTTCTGGAAATGATGAGGATCAAGGAACATAAGGAAAAGGTGATGTCATTATTAAATAGTGTACCTACAATAAAAGTTCAAAACCTAGTGGATGTATCTGAGATACCACCTGTCAAGGGAAATGAGGATGAGATGTTAACATCTGAGATTCCCCAAATTTTCTTGAATGCTACTTCTTCCCCAAAGGTGGTGGACCCATTTTTTCTTTCATTAATAATTACAAGGTATTCTGAAACATTCTGGTTATAAGGTAACTATTTGACTACTTGAAAGTTTCTTTTAAGGAAAGAACTAAGTTTTGTAAGTAATTTTAGGGAGCATACTAATTTGTTTAAGGATTTGATACAATAGTTTTGAGGTGACAGGGTAAATTGTAAGGCAACTTACCTGAATTGTATGTGAACTGTAAGGCAGTTTAGTGTGTTTTGTGATACCTTAGCTTATTTTGACTCTATAGCCCGAAGGATAGGCACTGGCCCAGAAATCAATCTAATAATCCATCTTTGTCTAAGTTATTCCAATATATCAGAACCAAATTCACACAAAATACTTTGTTACTAAGAATAGATAAACTAAACTCGTAAGGACCTATGTCAGCAGGACAGTATCCATTATAGTGATTCCTTGGAGAGTGAATCAACTAGGTTATCCCTCCTATAAAAAAAAGGAAGAAGGATGAAAATCCTTGTATCACTGATTCTTTTTATGCTTACAACTATGGTTTGTATGGTTATATCTTGCATTTGGTTATGCTTGGTTATTTGCAGTTTACTGTGTTTAACAAAAGATACATAGCAAATCAGTGTCCACATCAACAAATACTGTGTAAACAACAATCTTAAAAGGTAAAACCTGTCTGAGTATATTTGGAGCTCAAAAACGAAGAAGGACCTTATCCAGTCCTTAGCAATTAGGCTTTTCTTGTCTCTGAATCAGTATTAGAAGGCATAGTGTTCAAGTAGTCATTTCAAGCACTGTGGTTCATACAACAAAAATCCCTAACAATGCCTGCGGTCATCCTGACATAGTGCCAGCTCCAAACCTCTATGTCATCTTGGAAATCTTCCCAAAATTCCTCCATATGGTATTGATGGGGCTCTAATGCCGAGGGAAGTGTCATTGCAATCTTTCCATGCGGATCAAAATGCTTCCGCGCTAAGTAGAATTCTGCCAAGTTATAGATTTTTAGCTCATTGTCCACTTCTTTGGTAGTGGGCAGACTGCATGAATAATTCTGACAAGTGATTGGAAATGGAATATTGGTTACCTTCTTTAGGTCATAAAAGGCATGCAGCTCCATTATCTTCCTATAATACTCCAACAGAATTATCTTGTCCGTGTAATGTTTGGGCAACAAGTAGGGTTTCTCAGAGAAATCGGTCACCCTTATGTATGTATGTTGTTGCAATTATATGTAATATTGTCTGTAACTTCAGACCAAATTCATCGCCTCTATGGACAGGTAGTATCCTACATCCTGGGTGGGTGTGAGCAGGTGGTAGTAAATGAACGCGTCATTTACTCAGCAAAAATTGGGGAAATTGGCCTCCCATTGAATCTGTGGAAAGTAGTCCCAAGGGGCCTTCTGGCCTGGGCTGATCCCAAGTATGCTGTCTGTGAGTATCCCATTGGTGTGGGGCCTCTGCTATGCTAGGGCCCAGAGAACATAAGAATTCATATAAAACTTCTTCTTCTTGGCTAGTTTAAGGAACTAGGAGTCAACGTGATTTGAAATTATGGCTGCCCAGTAAAAAAACTCCCCTATTGTACTTATACCAAGCAATACGTAGTACATCCATCCAAAAAATTATTGGGCATGCTATTTCCCAAAGACCTGGCATAGTGCTATCATCCCCATCTGGATGCTCTCTTTGAATACGAACCTAGGGATCTCTAGTTTCATCCTCTTGGGGCCCCTCTCCAGGACTTTGAGCCAATTTTTGTTCATATATATACAGGCCGCCTCCTCCAATTACTTGAATTGGGCCAAGGCATCAGATTGGGTGACCATAGATAGCTTGGAGAATTGAGGGATTCCCAATCTCCTCTAGAAGGTATCAGGGTCGAGAGACACTAAATGAGTGGGTTACCTGGTTGGCTCCAGGGGTGCGAGCATAGAAGCCCAAACAGATGTGTTGTAAAGAGCCACAAGTGTGAGAATAAGCTCTGGTGACTGCACCAAGCATGAGAAGCAAGTTTCTTTAAGGATCCTAGAGTTTCCAATTTTGATGGCTAATGGGTCCCTGGCCTGTCGTTGGATGTACATCATCTTCACCAACGCCTGCATTTTAGGCCATGTCCCAACACTGCTATCGGTAATAAGCTGGACCCTAGACTCAATCTTTGAGCCCGTGATGACTCTGTCTTTTACATAGTTCAGGATCAAAGGCATATTTTCCAGAGCCTTCTCCATTTTAAATCTAACTGTCTCTCTGGTACTTGTCGTAGATGGAAGTTCCAAACTCCCAGGTGGTGAAGATGCAGATGCCTCAGACATGCTTGAAATTACTAATTTGAAAACTTGCATGGCAAGGAAACTATCAGAATGTATAGATAAACAAAAACTCCAGGGTCCAGAGATCTTACCGTCGTAGTGTCTACTTTCCTTGAAATGTCAACTTAGTTCAAAAACTCTGGGAAGCATATATATATATTGTGAACTTAGAAATTTAGTCAACATCCATGTTCAGGGATTTTATCATACTTAGTAAAAGGACACGGGGTGGGTGATGGCAGGAAACCCAGAGCCCAGGGAAGTAAGCGTTGGTAGATGTGTATAAAAAGTAAGCCATCAGACCCATGTGGGTGCCACATGGGTGAGTAATAAATGTGAGTTATGGCAATGACGATGAAGCCAACTATCTAAATGTGCAAAAAGTGAAGGCCACTTGGGCAAATTTAAATGTCTGCATGAGATGTAAATGCAGGTTAGGCTGGTTTATGGAGGAGAGAGAAAACCACCTGGATGAAACCAGCTGAGAGCTGAGTTTCAACCAAGTGATATTCTACATAGAATGAGCTTGCAGACTAAAAACTAGAAGTGAAGGTATAACAGCAAGCTCAATAGACTACCTAGTAGAATATGCACAAAATATACACACTTATACACAACAAAGCTAAAGGATATATACACATGTAACCTGGAAGGATATATAATAGATATACACCAAATTTACATATATATAGAAAGCACAGAGTAGGAACTCATGAAAAATTGAATAATGTACAGCATACTTACAACTATCTATACCATCCACAAACTAGACTACACCTACATAGAGGGCGGGAAACCCTTTGGCAGAGCCGACCCACCAATAGGTGGCGAACCAAAAAGAAATTTAAAATAGAATAAAATGAGACAACACAAAAAGGAACAAAACCAGAAAGAAGGAAAGCCGAGCGGGAAGAAAGGCACCAACCTAAAAAAATAGAAAGGAGAGGAAAGGAAACCTTTGTGAAAGCTCTACAATAGCTTCTACTACCAAACAATCACAACTCACCACCACCAACAACTCACAATTGCTTGGAAATGTTTGAAATGATTAGCACTGGATTATCGCTAAATTGCTACAAATCACTCTAAAATCACTCTGATTGCTTAAGTGTTTAATCATGGTAAGTGTGAAAATGATAGGTAACTTCCATTTATACCCACAGTAAAAATCAATTCACCTTTCCTTCCACAAACTCCAGACAGACAGACCTCCAGACTCCGGGCCCAGGGATTCCATGCGATGATATCACCTTAAAGAAAGAGAATATCGTGGTGAAGAATCCTGGAGTCTAGAATTTGGCTCCCGACAAAGGAAAAACAAATCTGGGACCAGGGTCCCGGAGGCATGAGAAACCAAAAAAATAAAGTAAAATCACGGGGAAGAAAACCCCAGAGAAGGAAAACAAGAAAAAAAAACAAAGAAAAAGATGAGGCAAGAGCCAAAAGCAGAAAAGCAAAAAAAAAGGGGGGGACCCAACATTTTGCACACAAAATGTAGGGACGGGGATGCAGGGCATAACAAATGGTGACTATCTAGGAAAAATTCCTTAGCACATTTGAGAACTACAGAATCTCTGGTTGGAAAAAACCAGAACAAGTCATTACTCGAAGTATCCTACAGGCAAAGAGTAACATATCTGAGAAAATCCAGCCACACAGGATCCAATCCATAATCTTTTCATCAGTGGTGGACTGTGTGCTTTGGAAGGAAACAAAGATGATGACCTCTGGGAGGAGCAGAGAAGAGGCACTAATTACATCGAATCACAAAGTCATTAGATTTGCCCATTTCTCCTGGAAACCAGAGCTTCATCCTGCTTCCCTTATTTTGTATATTATTAAGTGGGAGGTCGGTACTTCTTTCACCATTAAGATTAATCTTAGATAATTTTAATGGTGGTAATACTTTCACCCTTCCACCTATTTCATATGTTGAGTAGGGGATAAAAATCTAGACCTAGAAATAATTCTTTAAAAGTTCAGACTTGGGTCAACCAATCTACCCTTGGTGTGTCTGATTACTTGTTCATCATTTTTATTTCACTGATTGCCAGAATTTCAGAAATAAACCTAATGGAGATTGCTCAAAATGTACCACCAAGACTATAAAATAGCTCCAGAGATTGGACCAATTCTACCATGCTAAAGACAAATTCTTAAGTTCACAATGCTACAGACATCATCCCAAAGACCAGAGTGTAATGCGAAGCATTCCAATCCTCACAAGAGGAACAAAACACCAAAACTTGGAAAGAAAAAAAAAATGAAAATAGAAAAAGAAAGGGGATTATCTCAGAGGATAGTCAACAAGGCTATTTACAAGGCAAGGTACCTCCCAACAAGGGATCAGGAAAGAAATATCTACAAACGAAGGACTTTACAAAAAATATAGCTTTGGGCAAACTTGCCTTATTTGAAATAATGTTTGAGAAAATGTCCATTGACGGGCAATGGGACAGGTTCTCTAGTCATGGTGTTAAGGCAATAAGTGTTTTACCCATAGATTTTTGAGATTAAATATAGTCTGACCCAGAGTTGTTGGAACTTGGTGTGCTTGCCTTTCTTTTCCCGGGCCTTGTCCCACAACAGGACCAGGTCCAAAATTTGAAAAGCCTTGTATTGGGCTGTACGATCAAACCACCTCTTTACGAATGCTTGATGAAATGTGAAATGTTCAAGGGTTGCATCTCATTGTTCCTCCATTCATACCAGATTTAGGAGCCGAACCTCCACGATGTTATCCCGGTTGCTGAATTCCTACATAAACTGTAAAATGGGGAGCTGTAAGTTGATTGGGAACACAGGTTTCTTGCCAAAAACCAAATAGAATGGGGACATTCCCAGGCCAGCCTTGATTCAAATGCGATCCACCCAGAGCGCAAATCTCAGCTTTTGATGCCAATCCCAAATATTGTGTTCTAGCAGGTGTTTGATCGCTTCAAGTAGATTTTTATTCGTAGATTCAGCAACACCGTTCCCCTGGGGGTAATAGTTGCTAGAAAACTTCAGAGTGATCTTTCAATTGTAGGTCTACTCAAGTAAATTCACCAAAGAAAAAACCAGACCATTGTCACATACCAAAGAAAAGGGCATTCCAAACCTTGTGATAATGTTTTCTTCCAATAATTTGATAACTACGTCTGCTATGTTATTCTTGCAATGTATAGCCTCAGACCACCGGGTGCAGTACTCAGTAGCAGTAAGAATGTACCAGTGGTTGGTAGATGAGTTGGGGTTGATTTCCTTGATGAAGTCAAATGCCCATTGGGTGAAGGGACTAGCCTCAAAGACTGGTTGCAAAGACATAGCCAAGTTACGCTCACGATGTGCCATGGTTTGGCAAGTGTGGCATTTTATAACATGAGTGTAAACATCTTTAAATATATAGGGCCAATAGTATCTAGCCCAAAGGATCTAATGGTCAGTGGCATCGGCTGAGCCATGCCCAATTCCAAACTACCTATAAAATTCATCAATCATCTTCACAGCTTGGTCTTTGTCAATGCACCAGAGGTACACTCCCTCATAGTTCCTGCGGTAAAGTGCAGACCTTTTGATCATAAAATGAGCACTTTTCATCTGCAAGGTGTGGAATTTATTGGGAGGTAACCCCTCTAGGCATTTTTTGATCAATAGAAAATATACCAAATCGGTATACCACGGGTCTCGAGTGATGGACTCCACCGTGTATGTTTGGCATTCTATGTAGGGAGTCTCTTCTACCAGCACTTGACTCAGTCCCTGACCTCGAACTATCTTCATGGGCTGTATTTCTAAATCATATTCCTAGAGGATGGCCATCCATTTTCCCCATCTTTCACCCACCTCACTTTGCATTAGTAGAGAATTCATGGCTTGGTCCAGGATGATAGCATGCACTTTGCTTCAGAGAATGTAATGCCAGAATTTCTTCACAGCATGAACAAGAGTGAAAGCCTACTTTTCCAGTGATGAATACCAGACTTCAACATTCTTGAAGGGGGAGCTCATGAAAGTTGTGGGTCATTCTTCTTCTTTGACCTTTTGAGTTAATACCGCCACGACAGAATGTGGAGAAGCAAAGGAGTAGATGTAAAATAGGATGGAATAGTCTGGACTAGCTAGGACAGGTGCCTCCGTTATGGTTTGTTTGATTTGGGTGAAAGCCTGCTTTTCTTTAAGACTCCACTCAATCTTGGTATCCTTTTTCATCATCTTGTTGAGTGGCTTAACTATCTTGGCGAATCCAGTGATGAACCGCTAGATAAATTTCATCTTTCCAAAGAAAGATCGCATCTCCTTCTTGCTACTAGGCATTTGTAGGTTTAGGATCGCTTCCACTCTCTTAGGGTCAATGGATATGCCCTTCTTAGAGATGATATGCCTGAGAAAATTCCCTTCGGTGACCCCAAATATGCACTTCTTGGGGTTGAGGGATATTCAATATCAGCAACATCTCTGGCAGATCTGAGTGACATGGGCGGAATGGTCACGCCTATCCCAGGAAAAGATGGTCAAATCATCCATGTAGATGATTATGCACCGATTCACAAGGCCCTTGAACACAATGTCCATGGCCTTTTGAAATGTATCCCCTGTGTTGATGAAAGCAAAGGGCATCCTCCTATATGCAAATATTCCCCACTTGGTGGTAAACGCTATTTTCTCTCTATCTTCGTACTCAACCATGACCTGGTTGTATCTCGAGAACCCATCCAAGAATGACATCATTTGAGATCCATTCACTATCTACAATACCTTATCTAACAAAGAGAGAGGGTGATTGTCTTTCTTGGAGGCCTTATTCAAGTTTCAAAAATCCATGCAAAGGCGAATTTCACCACTCTTCTTTCTCACAAGGACTAGATTGGCAACCCATGTAGTGTGCTAAATTGGAAAGATTATCCAGGCTGACACTAGTTTTTCCACCTCTTGAAAAATTAGAGGCTTGATCAGTGGATTGACTGGTCATTTCTTTTTCTGAAAAGGCTTAACATCAGGTTTCAGGGGAATAGTATGAGTCATAATGGATGTGTCGTATGTTTTCAAATCCTCGTATCCCCATGCAATTACATCTATGTATTCTTAGAGAACTGCGATAATCTTCTCCTTCTCCTCAAGGGAGTAGGAGGTGATAATGTGTATCATCTTTTCTTCACTGGGCTGGCTGATGTTTACTTTTTCAAACTTTCCTCCCTCAAAGGAAGATGACATCTTCTCCTGGGCCGGAGGGTCTGAGTCAAAGATTCATACAAGTGCAACCATCCCCTTAAGGATGGTATTAGTGGGTAGGTCCATGATCCCATCATCTTCATCACCCTACCTAGTATCATCATGGTCTTGTTCCTCTACTACCTAGTCTTCAAAGACACCAACATTGGCCATGAAGGCTAGGATATGTTGGTCGTCCTCAAAAACCTTAAAGTGGGTGACATTGTCTGGGATGGATGGGGTAGGGACCATCTCAATTGAAAATCTCTAGAGTCATGAGCTGGCCATGGGCTCAAGTGTGCTAGCAGAAATGACAAGGGCATCCGGGACATAGTTCCATCACTGAGGAATGAGATCAATGCCAAAGGCATCAAAATCTTTAATAAGGCTCCAAGCCCTATTGTGGTATGCGGCCACTCTCTTGTTGTGACATGTATATTGACTCCAGACCTATTTGACAACCAACTCTGAATCACCTATGGCCTGGAGATGGGTAATTCCTTTCCTTAATGCAAATAAGAGTCCAAGGACCAGAGCCTCATACTCTATAACATTATTGGTGCAGTTGAACTGCAGTCTATAGGATGCGAGGAAGGATTTTCCTCGTAGGTTGATTAGTTCTACTCCGACCTCGCAACCTTGTTTGGATCGGGACCCATTGAAATTGAGGGTCCATAAGTCATTATTTATATTTTGGGGCTGGGGTGTAGGAGTAGCCTTTAGATTTCTTTTGGGAGACTAGGGAGGAGCTTCCTCCCAAACTGTTGGCGTGCAGGTGGGGTTTACCTCTGGAGGGGTTTGAATTTGGGATTCTTGGGGGGATGGCACCAAAGGAGTGCATCCTGTAGGAACACTAGGCCCTGGCGAATTAGTTATGTGTTCTCTATTTTGGAAGGCATCGATGTGCCGGGTAGCGATGAAAAGGCAGAGCCCACAATCAAGTTATGAATGTTTCTCATAGTGTGCTCAACACCAAGTGCCAGACAAGAGTGTAGCGGGGCTTGCTGTGGCACCTTGGGAGTCAACCTCAACTCTCAGCTTTTCTTCTAGGTCTTGGTTTCTCTATAGAACTAGGGGATCCTCCCCAGGGGTGAAATTGAATGTTAGGATTTCAAAGGGTCGGTACACCCTGAGGGAAGTCTCAGAGAAGAAGACCTCACTGACCCTCCCGACCTCGGTAAGGGCCTGCTTCATCCAGGGTTCACTTTCAACCAAGATCTTGTTTGAATCTCCTTCCCATGGGAGACATAAGTGGGAGAAGTTGGTCAAAAAATATTTGTTCAAGGACTTAGACCAATTCTGACTTAATAACATCCCATAAATCTCTAGGATGTCCACTACTTGGACGTCGATTATACTGGCTATCTTGGTGTCCTGGATAAGATGTATCTGGATGTTCTTCAATTCCTCCACCATTTTCATTATAGTCTTGTCTAGCTGGATCACTGCACCATTAGATGGGGTGGGATGGAATCTAAGCTTTTGGTATATGGATAAGTGCATGATGTTGCCTAAATCTCTAGAGTCTACTAAGAAATTGTGTATGTTTTTGCCTTGGATATTCAGGCCTAGTAGGAAGGGAGGATCTTCATTGTTTCCCTAGAAGATAGTTGCGTTGGCGTCCTCAAATGAGATAGTCTTGGGCAGGTGACTCATGACTTCCAGGTTTCCCAAGAGCTTTAGAATAGATTTCTTCTACTCGGGAAAATTGAGAAAAACCTCCATCAAGGTCATGGAGGTGGTGGTTTGTTCTAACACCTTGGTAATGTCGAATCTTCCTCCTAAGAATTGGTGACTTCCCTCGGCTAGGTCTTTCACTTGGTTAGAGATTGAATCTTTTAGAGGGATAGGCTAATCAGTTGTGTTATCCCATGGAGGAGTGTCCTTGATAGGGGTGTAGGTGTGTAAGCTGGTCCTTTACTGGCTTGACTCTGAGTATTGTATGGAGTCCACAGGTTGGTGAAGGCATTGGCCTCAAAGGGTGGGATAGATTCATCAAAGAACCCATGCAATTAGGATTCTTCTTCATCTTACCTAGAAGTTCTGAAGAAGATGGTCTCATAGGTGAAGGCACTGTGGGTTGACTCCTGCACAAGAGGCTCTAGGGGAGTAGCATCATGCGATTGTTGTATGTCTAGCTAGGAGATCATGATGACCTTTTCCAATGTGGCACAATTCACCTCAATTTTTGAGCCTGTGTCATGCAATCTACACCAATTAGTCATGGGCTAAAAGTCTACGACTGGTGTGAAATGTGATGGTCCAGCACCACTTTGGTTGGTATTCTGGTTCGAAGGTGGACCTTCAGTGTTCGCATTATTATTCCATTATTGTTGATTGGGCCAAGGCCCATTGTTAAAGTTCCTTCCCCCGGTATTGTTATTTCATTGGTCAGAGAAGATATTCCCCCTCTAGGAATTAGAATTTTGGGGTGCATAGGACCCCACCTTCAGCTGACCCATGTCCATAGTCAGGGTAGACAATATTTTCCAGAGGGACTCAACCTCAGCGGTCAATCGAGTATTTGCATCACTGTGTGATGGTTATTGTTGTTGGTTTCCCAGGAAGGAAGTAGTATTAACCAGAGTCGAGGGCGGCAATCCTCCAGCCATAGATGACTGAAAGAAAGGCACTCTGAGTGGTTGTGTCTGAGGTTGTTGTGCATACTACGGATGATTCCAAGGGAAGGCTTCTAGACCCAGTATTACATGAGTCTGTGAGGGATAAATGTACCAGGCCTGCTGGTCTATCAGTGGTGGCAGGGGATACATTGCAATTGAAGGAGCACCCATTTCTAGATTGGGGTTATATCCCCTAATGTACGTTGTTCCGCCAGGGATCATGTTAAAGGGCGTGTTCTTCCCAATCTTGCCTAGGGATTTGTTGAGACCACAAGATAATTCTAAGGCTATATTGTAAACCTTCACCAAAGTGTCCCGGTTACCCGTGACGGTTGTTCTCCAAAGGAGAGTGGCAAAGAAGGGGTCCATTGCATTAAGATAAGTCTATATGGTTACTTCTGGGGATGGAATGAAAGGGCCCATGCACCGCTTCAAGGCGCGTTGGAACCGATGGTTGAATACTGCAAGAGGTTCATTGGGTTCCTTCCTAATGGAGATGAACTAGCTATGGGACTAGGCTGGGTCCACATGTACACAAAAGGCAGCCAAGAAGGTGTCCTCCATGTCCTACCAACTATTAATGGAGTTGGCGGGAAGGTTAAGGTACCAGTTTAATTCGCCCTGCCCTAAGAATAAGGGAAACATCCAAGTCACAACATCCTCATGCTGGATCTGGTATCGGTTCATGGCATCCTTAAATGCCTATTAATGTTCTTCTATATTCTGTGAGCCTAAGTGCTCATATCATGGGCAGATCTTCTCCAGGTGTGAGGGTAAGTCATTGATTACACCCGAAAAAGTTCCCATTGGGGACCCGGTGTTACCCAAATATGCAGCCATTGGGCGAACTAGATTTTGGGTAGTTTGAGTGGTGGTTCCCAGGATTATCTCAAAAGTTTGGGTATTCTGAGGTATGCTAGACCCCCAAAAAATAGTGGCTGGTGTAGTTTTTGGGGTCTATTTCTTTCGAGCAGGAGGCTTGAGTTCAACAAACCTTCCGAGGTTTGGGGCTGACCTAAGGATTCTCTCAAATTTTGCTAGGGAGAAAGACCCAATCCCACTGAAGGCTTGACTCCTAAAACTATAGCTTGGAGAACCTTAGGGAGGTGTAAAATGAGAATCTTGAGAGGGGGATGAGTTCATGCCCTCCTTCTAGTGCCAATTTCTATTGATGGGATTTTGTTGACCGGGTCCGCCAATAGTCATAAGTTGTCACCAAGTACCGGGGGTACCGGCCAACTCTGCCTACAAAGGTTGTCTGGGAAAGTGAAATTCCCTGGGCCTCCAAGCACCTGGGTGTCAAGTCTCAATGGTGCGGGGCTTGGTTGGGAGAAGTGAATATTTCAAGGTGGATAGCTAGTTTCTTCAACTATTTCTCTCCGGGGATTCAAGAAGGTGATGTTTCTCCAAGCATTCTAAACTTAGAAAATAAACTAGAAAAGATCTAGCAGGGTTAGAAGTAATTCATCTATCTATAGTTATGTTTAAACATTCAAAACATCAATAATTCTTTGATATACTACACTAAATACTGAATAAATATGAAACCATCAGTTCATATTTTATCAGTAGCAAGGGAAAAGAGGTCATTAAGCTACTTAAAATATCAGAGCAGAAGACATAAATAACATAAAACATAAAATACCATTAACTCAGAAGTTTGAATGCCAACAACATCATTACAAAGAACTCTCCCTTCTTCATTAATATTTCTTCCAGCAAACACTGGTGCATAATACAATGGTGGCTCCAGGGGAGCATCTAGCTATTGGAAGGTTAAACAATGAAGCATTGAGCTCTGCAATTGAAATTAAAATACTACTTTTCTATTACTGTGAATAGAAAAATCATCAATTCTGCCGACCCTTGGAAAAGGGCCACACTTACTATTTATACACATTTTCATCTAACCCTAACCCTAACTCTATTTTACATTCCACTATAATAAAATATAATATCTGGGGGAAGGTACTACCTATGCCACCCTACAAAAGACCTCGAGATGAAATAGGCCTGACATGTTAGAAGAATAAGACAAGAAGGTAGAGTGGAAGAATTGGCCTCGAGAAGAGAGCTGGGAAAGAGAAGGAAGAAATATGATCCCTGGGGATCGAGGCTACATGCCTCATAAATGAGAAATGCAGTGCTCAGTCTCCAATGTGCCAAGTGTGCATCCAAAGCCGCACCTTGAGAAGACCATCTATCAGAAAACCAATTGTTGATCTGACGTTCATTGATGTAGCCAACTACCCTCTAACACTCTTTATTAACCACTTCTAAAAGTGACCGGTCGGCCTCGGGGACTGGGACATAGATCTCTTGAAAGAATACAAAATTTTAGGATCCGGGACTCCAGGATCCAGGAACTTATGTTCCAAAAGAATAAAGAATACAAAGTGTTTGGGTTTTCTCCAGCCTCTGGAGAAACTTTATTGTTGCTTATTGTCATTGAAGGTTTGGAGAAGGTGGGAGATTCCATCCTCATCAATTTCTCTGAGGCCAAACCGCTGGTACTTAGCCGCTTCAATTTATTCCCCTAGCTCTAGAATATTATTCTTGAACTCATCGACCATCTTTGCCACATCATGGCCCCTAAGGACCATCCAAGTTAACCCTATCATTTGAGTCCCATCCAGTCCCTTAGGGGATTGATATTTGGACTCCATTAATTCATCAAACTTACCCAAAACATACTCCTCCAGAGTGCATGTATCAGTGCTGAATGGGTCATCTCCGGAGACCTTTGTAACAAATGCCTTGTGCATATTTGAAGAATATTGAACTGTGTTGACTTTATCATGTAGAATGCCTACCAGTTGCTTTAGTACCTCTAATGTGAGGTCAAGTTTGGAGTGCTGGGTCCTCACAAAATTGAATGATTCTTCTCCCGGAATCCTAGACTTAGAGACCATTTCCTCCCCAAGGCTGAGGAGCTCTCCTATTTCTACCTTCCATGCCTTGTAGTTTTCCATATCACCCTCCAAAATTTTAAGGATGGTTTATATCTAATGCAGAACATGTCGAGCCACATATAAATCTGGGAGGGTGGATATTAGGAAATGTCAGGTGTTTGCTACTTGCAGAGCGACCCACTCGTCGATCGCTTGGGCCTTCTTCTTCATTATTCATAGGGAGTCTATGTCACTCTATGGTAATTGCACATTAGATGTGGAGGCCTCTAGAGGAATGGCACTAATAGGCCTGGCCAGCTCAGTAAGCAATCCCATAAGGTTCACTGTCTTTTCCTTCTCCGCCTTGAGCCTTTGGGCCTCTTTTTCATATCGAGCCTCCACGACTATGGTCGCCTCTTTTAACAGGTTCACTTCACCCTGTTTACCTCTTTTTCCTATTGATATCTTAGTGATATCATAATCTCTGGCTTTGGCTATTGCCTCATCAGTGTCTAGGGGAGGTGTTGGAACAATGGCAATTGTTTCTCCTCCCGGCCTGGTTCAAAGAGTATGAACTGTCTAGACTTTCTTGGCCTTTGGTAGGACCTAGACCTAAGACATCATTTTGGCTAGGGAGAGGTGATCCCTAGGGGTGTATGGGGTCTTTCTCTTCTTACTTTTAGCTAACCACTAAGGTGGCAGGGGTGGCTTATTTGCCAAATTCTATTCTTTCAGTTCTTCCCTAGTGTCCTGCTGCTGCTCTTCCTCAGTGGTGTGAGTCTCACCTGCCCCTTTCTCTTTATCTTGGGCTTCATGAGGAACATTTCCACCAGCAATGTTTGTTTCTTCAGCCTTGTCCTTTGTATCTTTAGCTTTGTTTGGACCTTCATCAGCTGTCTCAGGGGTTTCCTCCTCTTTTTGTTCTTGCTCTTTGGCCTCTGTCGTCGAGATCTCTTCTTCTTTTGATATATGCTTTCATAATAGGGGAGCTACTAGGCCAAGATTTAATGTTTGTGCCATAGTTATTACCTTCTTGAAGGTTTCTCCAGGGAGTGGCACTTGGAATGTGGTAGCTGAGGTTATGGTTTCTCCTGTACATCTGGTTCCCTTAGTAGATGTCGCTTGTTCACTCTACTTTTGTTGGTCCATCCCTATATCTTGCATCTCTAGAACTTGGGAGGTGGTTTCCTACTCTATTTCCTTTTCTTCTTCCATTGGCTCTTCCTACTCTTGTGTAGGTCTTTGTTCCTCTGTTGGGACCTCAGCTTCTGTCTGGTCGATGCCCCCCCATAAATTTTTGAACTCATCGGTTGCAAACATGTCATCAAACTCATCCTGTGGGGGAGGGTTGGCAGGGACATCAGTAGTCTCTAGTTCCTTTTCCAGCTCTAAGGAGGTGGAGGAAAGAATCTCAACTTGTGGAGTCTGGGGCATCCCCAACTCTAGCTCCTTTTTGGGCTTTGGGTCAAGCCTCCTCCTCCTCTTCCAGGTAATCAAGGGTGGACCTGCATCCCTCACTACTGCTTGCTCCACTGGATCCACCCCTATTTCTTTAACCATCAAGGCTGCTAGTAAAGGGGAGGAGGGGGGAAGAATGGGTCTGGCCATTGACGCTGGGGTTGCCAGCCGCGTGATTATCCTGTCTTTCATCTGCTAGGAGGCTACCAGTGACTACTTTAGTTTTTCCTTTATGGGGACTTCTTGCATAGTAGGAGTTATCATTATTCCTTTCCCTTTATCTTCTCCCTATGAAGAATTCTCGGCCCCTGGGGTTATCTTTGGTACTAGCTGGGCCACTCGGCGGACACTCTCAGGGCACACCTTCTTGAAGTAGGCATGGCTATGTTTGACCACCTCACAGGTGAATTCCTCAATGGTGGGCCCTTCCTAGGCATCCCAATTTACTAGTGAGAGGGCCAACGTATCAATCCCCTTTGCTTTGTACTGGGGATCTATCGTGGAGCCGACGTCTAAGAAGTCCTCCAGGAATCTCTAGAGTTTCAATCTTTCCATCATGCCTACGGTCATCCTGACGTAGTGCCAACTCCAGACCTCCATGTCATCTTGGTAGTCTTCCCAAAATTCCTCCATATGGTATTGATGGTGCTCTAATGCCCGGGGAAGTGTTGTTTCAATATTTCCATGCGGAGCAAAATACTTTCACGCTAAGTAGAATTCTGCCAAGTTATAGATTTTTAGCTGATTTTTTGCTTCTTTGGCGGTAGCCAGATTCCATGAATAATTCCCACAAGTGATTAGGAATAGAATATTGGTTACCTTCTTCAGGGTATAGAAGGCATGTAGCTCCATTATCTTCCTGCAATACTCCAGCAAAATTATCTTGTCACCGCAATGTTTGGGCAACAAGTAGGGTTTCCCGGAGAAACTGGTCACCCTTATATATGTATGTTGTTGCAATTGTATGTAATAATTTTTGTAACTCCAGACCAAATTCATCACCTCTATGGATAGGTAGTATCCTACGTCCCAGGTGGGTGTGATCAGGTGGTAGTAAATAAACGTGTCATTTACTCGGCAAAAACTAGGGAAACTGGCCTCCCATTGAATCTGTGGAAAGTAGTCCGAAGGGGCCTTCAGCCCAGGCCAATCCTGAGTATGCCATCAGTGAGTAGCCCATTGGTGTGGGGCCTCTACTGTGCTAGGGCCCAAAGAACATAAGAAGTCATATAAAACTTCTTCTTCTTAGCTAGTTGAAGGAACTAGGAGTCAACGTGATTTGAAATTATGGCCGCCCAATCAAAAAACTCCCCTACTATACTTATACCAAGCAAGAAGTAGTACATCCATCCAAAAAATTCTCAGGCATGATGTTGCCAAAAGACCTGGCATAGTGCTATCATCCCCATCTAGATGCTCTCTTTGAACTCAAACCTGGGGATCTCTAGTTTCATCCTCTTGGGGTCCTTCTTTGGGACTTTGAGCCAATTATTGTTCATATATATACGGGCTGCCTCCTCCAATTGCTTGAATTGGGCCAAGGCATCAGATCGGGTGACCATGGCTGGCTTGGAAAATTGAGGGATTCCCAAGCTCCTCTAGAAGGTATCAGGGTCGAGAGACACTAAAGGAGTGGGGTACCCATTTGGCTTCGAGGGTGCAAGCATAGTAGCCCGAATAGATGTGTTGTAGAGAGCCACAAGCGTGAGAATAAGCACCGCTAACTACATCAAGCACGGGAAGCAAGATACTTTAAGGATCCTAGAGTTTCCAATTTTGATGGCTAATGGATCCCTGGCCTGCTGTTGGATGTACATCATCTTCACCAAGGCCTGCATTTCAAGCCATGTCCCGACGCTGGTGTCGGTAATAAGTTGGACCCTAGACTCAATCTTTGAGCCCGTGATGACTCTGTCTTTTACATGCTTCAGGATCAAAGGCATATTTTTCAGAGCCTTCTCCATTTTGGATCCAACTACCACTCTGGTACTTGCCGTAGATGGAAGTTCCAGACTCCTGAGTGGTGAAGATGTAGATGCCTCAGACATGTTTGAAAGTACTACTCTGAAAACCTGCACGGCAAGGTGACCATCAAAATGTATAGATAAACAAAAAAATTTCGGTCTGGAGATCTTACCATCATAGTGTCTTCTTTCCCTGAAAAGTTAGCGTAGTTCAAAAACTCTGGGAAGAATATATATATTGTGAACTTAGAAATTTAGTTAACATCCGTGTTTGGGGATTTTATCATACTTAGTAAAATGACATGGGGTGGGTGATGGCAGGAAACCTGGAGCCTGGGGAAGTAAGCATTGGTAGATGTGTAAAAAAAGTGAGTCATCAGACACATGTGGGTGCCACATGGGTGAGTAATAAATGGGAGTTATGGCTATGATGGTAGAGCCAATTGTCTGAATGCGCAAAAAGTGAAGGCCACTTGGGCAAATTTAAATGTGCACATGGGACATAAATGCAGGTCAGGCTAGTTTACAGAGGAGAGAGAAAACCACCTGGTTGAAACTAGCTAAGAGCTGAGTTTCAACCAAGCGGTATTCTTCACAGAATGAGCTTGCAGACTAAAAACTAGAAGTGAAGGTATAACGGTGAGCTCAACAGACTACCTAGCAGAATATACACAAAATATACACACTTATACACAATGAAGCTGAAGGAGATATACACATGTAACTCAGAAGGATATATAATAGATATACACCAAATTTACATATATATAGAAAGCATAGAGTGGGAACTCACAAAAAATAGACAATGTATAGCATACTTACAACTATCTACACCATCCACAAACTAGACTACACTTGCACAGAGGGCGGACAACCCTCTGGCAGAGATGACCCACCAACAGGTGGCGAACCAAAAAGAAATGCAAAATAGAACAAAACAAGACAACACAAAATGGAAAAAAACCAGAAAGAAGGAAAGCCGAGTGGGAAGAAAGGCACCAACCTAAAAAACACAAAAAGGAGAGGAAAGGAAACCTCTACAAAATCTCTGCAACAGCTTCTACTGCCTAATGATCACAACTCGTGACCACCAACCACTCACAATTTCTTGGAAATGCTTGAAATGATTAGCACTAGATTATCACTAAATTGTTGCAAATCGATTTTAAATCACTCTGATTGCTTAAGTGTTTAATCACGGTAAGTGTGAAAATGATAGGTAACTTCTATTTATACCTGTGGTAAAAAGAAAGTCACCTTTCCTTCCACAAACTCCAGATAGATAGACTTCCAGACTTCAAGCCTGGGGATTCCATGTGATGATATCACCTTAAATAAAGAGAACATCACGGTGAAGAATCCCAAAGTCCAGAATCTGACTCCAGACAAAGGACAACCAACTCCAGGACTGGGGTCCCAGAGGCACAAGAAACCAACAAAACAAAGCAAAACCGCAGGGAAGAAAACCCCAGAGAAGGAAAACAAAAAAAGAAAATAAAGAAAAAGATGAGGCAAGAGCCACAAGAAGAAAAGAAAAAAAAAAGTGGGGACCGGCCAACATTTTGCACACAAAAAGTAGGGACAGGGATGCAGGGCATAATAGCAGCTCTCTTTATTTTGATGTGTTGTATCATCTCTTTGTTTCAATTTCTCTCCCTTGACTATTCTTCTTTTTTGATGTCTTTCTCTCTTGTCTGAAACTCTCCCTTTGTATAATATTTCCATCCAATTTCTCTCCCTAAGGATATAATCCTCGCTATTGGAGTAATGTGCTAACAGATATTTTTTAGATACTTTTTCTCCCTTTCTAGAAGAATGTGTGATAATATGGATAATTTCTCTCCCTTTAACAGCAATGCCAAACAAATATATGACGTTCATGTCAAAATAACATCTCTCCATCCATAATATATTCCTTGAATTTCCCTTCTCTATCAACAATATGTCAATATGCTCTGGTGCTCGGTGCCGATATATACCTGTCTATATATAGATGTAGCTTTGAAGTTCATCTCTTTGCCTTCATCAATCATGAATAATATTTTGATAATATATAGGTTGATGTAGCCTTTAGTCATTTTACTTACTAGTAGATAAGGGTGTAACCCCTAGTCTCTTTCTTAAGTACTCAAATACATCCTTGGGTAGTGGCTTGGTAAAGATATCAGCCAATAGTTTTTTTGATTGCACATACTCAAGTATCACCTCTTTTGCCTGAACTTGTTCTCTCAAATAATGATACTTGATGGAAATATACTTTGTTTTAGCATGCATGACTGGATTTTTGAAAATGTTAATTGCATTAGTATTATCACAATAGATAATTACTAGTTGTAGGATCTTCATATGCATACCTTCTAATAACTTTTTGATCCATGCAATGTTTTAGCAATTTGCAGCAGCAACAACATACTCTACTTCTGCAGTAGATTGTGAGATGCATCCTTGTTTCTTGCGTATCCATGTGATAAGTCTGTCACCCATAAAAAATGCTCCTCTAGTTGTACTCTTCCAGTCATCAAGATTACCACCCCAATCAACATCGGTAAAGACCTAAAGTTCAAATTTGCCTTCTCTTCTGTACCATAATCCATAATCCTAAGTATTCTTCAGATATTTTAAAATTATTTTCATAGTAGTCATATGTTATTCCCTAGGGTTAGCAGAAAATCTAGCAACAATTCCTACTGCATGTGCAATATTTGGTCTAGTATGTACCACATACATGAGTTTTCTAATTATTGATCTGTACAAAGTCTGATTTACCTCTATTCTCTTGTTGTCCTTTTTCAACTTACATCTAGTAGCCATCAAAGTTCCAACTAGTTTGGATTCTTCTATCTTGGATATTTTTCAGGACCTCTTTAATGAATTTGGACTGTGTAATAAAAATACATTCACTTTGTTGAATGATGTGTAGACCAAGAAAGAACTTGATCTCTCCAAACATAGAAATATCAAACTCTTTTCTCATCTCATTAGAAAATGACTTGCAAATCATATCATTGCCTCCAAATATGATGTCATCAACAAATATTTTAGCAATCAAAGTGTTAGCATCAACATCTTCCATCAAATAAAGATTACTATTTTCACTAGTCCTTACAAATCCAATACTTATAAGATAGGAATGAAATCATTCATACCAGGCTATAGGAGCTTTTTTTAATCCATAAAAGGCTTTATGAAGTCTACATACCATGTTTCTCTTGTCTATGTCTATAAACCCTTCTGGTTGTTCTATGTATACCTCTTCTTCAAGTATTTCATTCAGGAATGCAGACTTGACATCCATTTGATATGCCTTGAATCCTTTATATGCAGCATATGCAAGTAGTATTCTTACACCTTCTAGACTAGCAATAGGTGTAAATGTTTCTCCATAGTCAATACCTTCCTCTTGTGCATACCCCTTGCATACTAGTCTTCCTTTGTTCCTTGTGACTTCTCCATTCTCATTGAGCTTATTCCTGGATATCCATTTTGTACCGATGACATTCTTGTCATCTGGTCTTGTCACAAGTGACCATGTTTTTTTTTCTCAATTTGCTCAATCTCATCATTCATAGCACTTATCCATTCTTCATTATCAAGTGCAGCATTGAAAATTTTTGGCTCAAACTCACAAATTAAACAACTTGAGTGTAAGGGTATACTTCTTGTTCTTGTACCATCTTTCTTATCTCCTATGATCTAGATCTCTGGATGGTTCCTTCTTACATATCTTGCAAGTATAGGTTCAGCTCTTTGTCTATTAGTTTAATCATCATTTTGTCCTTCATTTTGTTCTTCATCACCTTGCACATTATTTTGATCATTGTCTTGACCATTAGTATTTGCAGCCTGACCGTTGGTTGCAACATTTTTTTGTTCTATATTTAAGCACTGTTGCATGGGAGCTCTACATTGTTGATAGGGTAGGGTGTCAATTTTCTCATTGTAAGTGAACTTATTGTAGTCCTCTGGTTCTTTAGTTCTTTCCTATTCATTCTTCTCTCCAAATTCATCTATCTTTATATTTGCACTTTCAATAATTTTGTTAGAGGCTTTGTTTAAACATTTATAAGCCTTTCTCTTGGTGGAATACCCTAGAAAAATTCTTTCATCACTCTTGGAGTCAAGTTTTTGATTTCTATCATCTTTTAATATATAACATTGGCTGCCAAAATTTTTGAAATGACTTACATTTGGTGTGTATCCATACCATAGCTCATAAGGTGTCTTTTTGGTGTCTTTCTTTAATTGTACTTTGTTCAATGTGTAAACAGTAGTACTGACTGCTTCCCTCCAGAAGATTTGGGTGATGCCTTTTTCTATGATCAGTGTCCTTGCACAGTCAACTATGAATCTACTCCTTCTTTCAACAATTCCATTTTTTTGTGGTGTCCTTGGTGTAGAGATCTATCTGTTGATTCCATGCTCATTACAAATGTTAGTGAATTCATCTGATATAAATTCTCCTCCTCTATCTGATCTCAAACATTTTAGATCCTTACCACTTTGTTTCTCTACCATAGCCTTATACCATTTAAACATCTTAAATGCTTCTGATTTATCTTTTAAAAACATAATTGTCATCATTCTAGAGTAATCATCAACAAAGAGAATAAAATAGCTATCTCCATAATAACTCTTTGTCCTCATAGGTGCACATAAATCAGTATGGACTAATTCTAGAATTGCATCAGATGTATGGGTTTTGCTTTTGAAACTAGACTTTGTCATTTTTCCTTTTTGACAATTCTTACACATGATATTGTCGGGCTTGGTCATTTTCGGTAAGCCTCTGACATTTCTCTTTTTGCTAATATTTATCATTTTTTCAAAGTTCACATGACACATTCTTTTGTTCCATAACAATATGTCTTCGTTTCTACCAATCAAACAAGTGGAGTCAGTATCATTTAGATAGAATAAGTTACCTTTTGTCTGCTCATCGGTACTAGTTAGATTTCTAGATTTATTGAAGATCTTTGCCTTCTTATTTTCAAATGCAACTTTGTGACATGAATTATTCAACTGAGAAACACTCAATAGATTATAATTCAATCCATTTACCCAATAAGCATTTTCACACTTTATCTGGTTATTCAATATTACTATTCCTCTAGCTTCAACTGGACAAGGTGTCTCATTACCCATTCTTACTGAACCACCTTTATAGTTTTCAAAAGTCTCAAAATTTTTCTTATGACTGGTCATATGGTGAGTGTAACCACTATCTATGATCCAAACATCATTTTTGCTAATTTTATATATGAGAGTTGTTTCTACATACCTTTCTTCATCATCATCTAAATCATCTTTTACAGCCACAAACACCATCTCGATGTCTTCATCAAATTCGGTGTCAGTATCATCATCCTTACATTTTTCTAGGTAACTGACCTTCTTTTCTTTGTCCTTATAGTCTTGGGTATCTCTTCTTTTTGATTGTAGGTAGCTTCTATAATCACCTCTGTCAGACTTCTTTTCATATGATCTATCATTACTTCTATCATCTTTTCTTATGTTAGTACATCTTCCAAAAAAGTATCCAATATCTTTGCAATTAAAAGAAACAAGTGTTAATTTACCTTTGTATTTACCTTTTCCTCTCTGCATTCTTCTGGCCATAAGTGCTTCAATTTCGTCAAGATCATCTTCTTCATTTTCACTATCACTATCTTTTCTCATAGTATTTTTGTGACTTGATTTACTTATTCGCATAGAAGTTTTGAATGAAAAATCTATGTTTGGTAAGACACTATTATTAAAGTTATTCATCTCAAATGAAATCAGTCTTCCAATTAAATGGTCTAGAGTAACATTTCTATTTGCTACTGCTCTCATTTCTTGAATGGCAGATACTCTAAAGCATAAGTAGGCAGTAAGGTTCTTATAATTTTACTTACCACTATATCTTTTTATAGTACATGTCCAAATCCTTGGATAGAATTGACTACCTCTTTGATTCTTGTGTTGTAATGAGTGATGCTTTCACCTTCTTTCATTTTGAGATCATCAAACTTTCCTCTAAGGCTTTCTGTCTTGGCTCTCAAAACATTTTTGTCACCACCATGTACAATCTTCAATTTGTCCCACATCTGCTTTGCCATTTTGCATTCTTTGACATCTTCAAATTCAGCACCAAAGACTGATGAAGAAAGCTCTATCATCATGCTATTGTGTTCATGCTTCTCTATCATTTTTTCAACTATTGGTGCTCCTGTGGTAAACACATATTCAGTTTCTAGGAATTGAGTAACATCATTACCAATACCTGATAAGTGGAGTCTTATCCTACTCTTCCATGAAGAAAAATTATCTTTTTTCAACTTGGGCACATCTCCTCTATTCATCTGGTTATCTTTGGCTTAGGTCTTGAAACCCTCCTTCTAAGCACACAAGCTCGGGTACCAATTGTTAGTAATAAATGAGAGGGGGGGTGAATCAGTGGCATCAAAAATTTATCCTTCAAACTTAACCACCAATCAATAAACCTTAGATTATTAAGTCCCTACAAGATGCATGCCATGAAATAATATTAATGATTAACTATCTATCAGTGTTCTCTATCAATCCTTATTCTTTCTTGATTACTGATAAGCAGTATAACTATTTACCGAAACTCAGTAAATAAGCAGAGTATACCGACAGATCCAGAAAGAATTATGTAAGATGCAAAACAATAAAGAAATGAATCATAGACACATAACACATTGATTTTAACATGGAAACCCTATTAAGGGAAAAAACCACTGGGACTGGTACCCCAAATGTTTACTTTTGTAAAGTGAGCCCTGTTAAGAGCCAACCTTGTTAAAGGTTACAAACACACTATTAGGTGTGACCTTGATAGAGAATTTTATACATAGAGGTTGTCACTTAGTATCGGGCATCTAATGCTGCCATCCTTGAGTCATCCTCTCTCTTAGACTGTCAATAGGCATCAGGCATAGCCAATGCTACTTTCATGAATCAACCTTTTTGGCACTCCTTGAGATGTACCTCAATATATAGAAGACTGTTAAGTACTGCTCTATTAAGAGACTTGATGCTTCAATGGTTAAACTGAAATACTATGACCTATATCTAATGAAACTTTGAATTGTATATTTTCATATCTATTTAAGTACATTACCTCTTTGATCAATGTATCAATTCAATTATTTGTGCTCCATACTTTTTGCTCTGTGATGTTGTGCTTCACTATTTGTCAGTGTCTAGAGAATTTCTTAGAACTCCTTCAACTTGATTGATTAGTACTACATGAAGTAGTTCTTTATTAGTTTCTCTTCAACATCCTCTTTCTATTCAATCACCTTAATCCCCTTTTCGTGCATTACAAAAATGAATTAAGCTTGTCTCTTATATAGACATGATATTCATTGTTTCTTGATTCTTGATTCTTGGCGTGAAAACCAATCCAACCAATTAGATTTAAAGCATAACTCTTGATTTGTCTCGTAGATATCTTCTTGCCAACTGTACAAATCATATTTAAATAAATAACTTATCTCTAGTTGAATAAAAAAAGTAGACAACCAATTAAGTCCTTATTTAGCTCTGCCAGCTAGATATTTTTTCATTTTCTAAACTCTCTATTCCATCGGTCACCTTTGTAGTTAGTTGTCGCTAAGAACTGATAGTTCCGTCGGTGAGACTCCAGTTAGCTTTGTGATCTCCTTTCGTTAGGTAACACTGTATTTTCTTCTGTCAGGTTGCTCTTTTCTTTTCTTGTCAGGCATTCTATGCTTTTTGTTTTTTAGGAAACACTGTGCTTCCTATCATCAGGCAACACTGTGACTATTCCTCTTTTCTTTTATTGATGGTATGCACTTTGTCAGTGTTCTTTGTCACTTAGTGAATACATGACTTTTATGTATTTTTGAAAGCATAACCTTGGTTCTTTTGGTTCTCTAAAGTATTTAGCTTTATGTATATGACCATATAGATGATATCAAGTTGACATCAATGACAATACAAATCATTAACTAATTTAATGCCTTGCATTAGCTTCAACTTAACATTATCAAACATTTAATCAGTTACATGTCATTAGCAACACTTCAAAATGTGTACATTGGAAGCAACCTAGATCCCCATGTAAGGAAATATCTAATAAATCTATTAATTAAACACAAGAAGGTGTTTTCATTGTCCTACGAGTATTTGAAGGCTTATAGAGAATACCTATTTCAACATGAAATCTTGTTGAAGCTGGAAATTAAACCATTCAGGAAAAATAAGAGGCTTTTTAATCCATTATTGGCCCCAAAATTCCAACAAGAACTAATGAGGTTGAGAGAAGAAGAGATTATCTAGCCTATAAGACATTCAACCTAGGTATCTAATTTAGTCTGAGTCGGGAAGAAAATGGTGGCATAATGTTGTGTGTGGATTTTAGAATTCTGAACCTAGCATCTCTCAAGGATAATTATTCCTTGCCAAATATGGTGTCAATGTTGCATAAAGTCACTAGTTCTAACTTATTCTCCATCGTGGATGGCTTCTCAGGGTATAACCAAGTACTAGCGAAGGATTTATATTTGTTCAAGAATGCATTTAAAACCCCTTGGGGGAGCTATGTAGATGTCAAAATGTCATTTAGTTTGATGAATACAGGAGCAACCATTCAATGGGAAATGGATGCTTCTTTCAAGGATGTTATTGATTTATTCATCATGATCTATTTGGATGACTTGATAGAATATTCTAAAGAAGCAAAAGACATTGTGATCATCGTAAAAAGGTGTTCATCAAAGCTATTGAGTATGGTGTATCTTTGAATCCTAAGAAGTGTCAGTTTGCAGTGATAGAGAGAAATTTTATAGGGCACATTGTATCAAAGGAAGGAGTAAGGATTGAACCTGAGAGGATAGAAGCAATTGAAAAAGTCCTTGCCCTAAGAAATTTCAAAGGAGCGCATTCTTTCTTAGGAAAGATAAATTTTGTCAGAAAATTCATTATCAATTTTGCAGAAATTGTCAAACCAATGAATTTTTTTTTAAGGAAAGATGCAAGTTCCAGTGGGATGATGAGGCATAGGTTTCCTTTGATAAGATGAAGAAATCAATCAAAGAAGCCCCTATCTTGAGGTCTCCTGATTATTCTAAATCTTTCTCACTTTTTGCCTTTGCATCTTTCTATACAATAGTTACAGTATTGTTGCAAAAGGATGAGGAAGGACATGAAAATCCTATTGAATTTTATAGCAAGTCACTCCAAGCCCCAGAATTGAATTATGAGGTTGTGGAGAAGAAGACATATTCATTAGTCAAGGTTGTTAAGTCATTTAGGACTTATCTGGTTTTTTCAAAATTAATAGCATATGTACCTCATGCAGCTATTAAAGACACTCTAACCTAGTCATAGGTCACTGAGAAAATATGCAAATGGATAAATGGGTGCATTAGATCAATCTAGAAATCCATATTAAAAAACTAGTGAGAGGATTGGGCTTGGAAAAGCTCATGACACAGGAGAATATGGATTTAGTGCAAGTGAATAATATGGATTTGCAAGATTTAACACTCACTAGCATTGAAAGACACCCATGGTATTTTGATATTGTATACTTCCTCAAAAATATCAAGTGCCTTGGTACTATGAGTGAAAATTAGAAAAAGGACTATAAGATTGAAATCCCAAAAGTACACCTTAGTACAAGGAGAACTGTAATGGAAGAATAGAGACGGTGTCCTCTTGTTGTGTCTAGATTAAAGGCAAGGTCATAGAGTGTTGAAAGAAATGCATGCAGGCTTGTGTGGGGGACATTTCTCTACTAAGAAAACCACCCATAAAATTCTAAGGGATATTTACTACTGTCACTATGTTTTCAAAGATTATTTTAGTTTTGTGCAAAAATATGAGCCTTGTCAAAGGTTTTCTTCAAAATTAAAATTTTTAGGAGCTCTATTGTTGAATCTAGTACAAGCTCATGCCCCTTTTACTATGTGGGGAATAGATTTCATTGGGAAATTTCTAGAAAAGTCTAGTGGAGGGCACAGTTGGATCCTGGTTGCTATAGACTACTTTACAAAATGGATTGAAGCAATCCCTAAAAAAGGAGCAACCAATAAAGTTGTCATTGATTTTCTGATGGAGAAAGTCTTGACTAGGTTTGGTGTCCCTTTAAATTTAGTAAGAGATAATGCCAAATGTTTCAAGTCTAGAGAGTTTCAATAATATTATGATGATAATGGAATTTTCATATCATATTCCTCTCCATATCATCTACAAGCAAATGGATAGGCAGAATCAAGGAAAAAAAGTTTTCTACAAATTTTCAAGAAGACCATGGAGACAAATAAGAGGGCATGACATTCAAAACTAAAATTATCCTTGTGGGATGATAGAGTGACAATTAAAATGGCTACTGGTAAGTCACCCTTTGAACTAGTATATGGAGTACAGGCCAGGTTGCATGTGAATATTTTGTTGCATATTTACAAGTTTATCATGGATCAAGAACTAGAACTAAATGATGCTCTGTAAGATAGGATGACCCAATTGATTGAGCTTGATGAGAAAAAAAGGGAAGGGCAGAAGAAAAACATAATAAATCAAAAAAAGATGAAGTACAAGTGTTTGAAAAAAGGGATAGTACTAGCAAATTCTAGCCAAATGACATGGTATTGCAATGAAATGCCAAGGTTGAGGATAAAGGAAAGCATAAAAATATAGAATCTTTATGGTTGGGGCCTTTTATTATCCATCAAGTGTTTGGAAAGGATTCATATTTTATGAAAAATATGTATGGTGAGGTGTTTGAATTTCTACTGAATGGACAATTCTTAAATACTTTCTTCAATTAATTATGTTTTTCATACACAGTAGTTTTGTAATATATGTATAAGTGTGTTTGTTTCCATATGTGTGTTTATTTCTACACTAGACTAGTCTAGTTGTGGGATTCCATCCCAAAGATATAGTCTTGTGTATTTAAATTGCATTAAAAGCATCCTCAGATAGAGCTGCTATTGCGCCTATTTTAGGTTTTTTTGAGTCAGGATAAAATTTTTGGTTCCCAATGTTAGTTTCTTCCCTAAACATCAAAGTGTGTACCAATGTGCCCTCAAAATTATTTGAAAGTGTCTATTTCCCAAACAATTGTTCTTTGAAAATGTATGTAAATCCTAAGTCTTAGTTGTCTTTCATAGGGTTTATGTTACCTAAAATTGCAAAAAAAATGCCCTAGTCTTATAATTTTGAGTTGAACTTTTTGAGCATGTCTTTTAAGTATTTATGTCTTGTGAGGTTGGCAGTTAGGTCAAGCATTCTAAAACCTAGTGTAGAAATTATCTCTAAGTCTCAAGATCTTGGCGGTTAAGCTAGTAAAATTCATTGATTTAGCAATGAAGTAAAGGAAATAACAACTGCTCTTAGTTGCTAGATCTCCTAATGAAATGGTTAAGTCATTTAAAATCTGGAGATAATGTACAGACACTTTATGCCTTTATGATCTTAAGGTGGTGCTGAGTCACAAGATAAAGTCAAGGTCAACTTTTTTGTTCAAGGATCTAGCGAGGACCGTGGATGTAGATCTAATCATGTGGCTAGCGCTAGATCTTGTTATGTAAGTATGGTTAAGGTAGAAATTTGGAGATCCAGATATTAATTTTACCTCTGAATCTCATGATCTAACTAGAGTCTTGAAAGGGTTGCACTTCTGTGTTGTCGCTAAATCTCCAAATCTGAATTGAGTTAAGTTAAAACATAAGAGATTAAGCGCTAACCATTGATGCAGTCTCAGATCTGTGGCTAGCAGTGAGTCTCAGAATGAAACCTAAGGTTAAGAAAGCATTCAACGATCTAGAGAAAACCTTTATCTCCAAGTCTCTAGATTAAATCATAGTTAGGAATTTTTTCTAGAGATCATGAGATTTCTTTTATCTCTTAATCTTGAAATATACTTTGAGTTAGATAAAGTCTTGCGAGATCTAGCGAGGGTCGTTGATATAAAAAAAGATGAGTTGCTAGAACTCAATATTTGAATTAAAACAAGGTCAAGAAAATCATTTAGCAACTTGGAGATCTCTTTAGTGCATGATCTCAAGCTGGAACCCATGGTCAAGGCATGTCAAGTTGGGTTTATTTGGAGATTCAAATATAAGCTTATCTCTGAATATTGAAATGAAAGCAAAGTTAAGTCAAAGATCTTGAGATTCAGCTTGAGCCATTAATATAGGGAAATATCAAGGGTTGTCTCCTAGTCTTAGAAAGAACTTTTCAAGTAAAAATGCATTCAAAGATTCAATGTTGATCATTGATTGAGATCAAGATCTAGGGATAGCGCATGATCTTTGAATCAAATCAAGGTTAAGTCAAGTATCTGGCGACTTAGAAATTGATTTTATCATTGAATCTCTAGATAAAATTGTGGTTAACAAATGCCTACTCAAGTTACATTCAGCAATTTAGTGATGCCTATTTTCTTCTAAATCTCTAGATTTGACCAAAGTTAAGGATAATTTTAAGAGACTTGGAGATCTCTTCGGTCGTGTGATCTCCAGATGGAACCCGAGTTGAGTAGAGTTAAGTATAGTTTGTAGTGATCAGATATAGACCATTGATAAAGATAATGATCTATTTCTAGTGCTATATTGCCAGATAAAGTTCAAAGTCTTTCCTTCTTTCAGAGATCTGGAAAGGACTGTTGATATCTTTCAGACCGTGTGGTGTGTGCATCATCTCAGAATATGACTTAAGTTAAAGGTTTTATTCAAAAAATTCAAGTTTTCTTTGTCTCTGACTCTCCAAATCTAACTGAAGTTAAGTAAAGTTAGGTAAAGTCTCAGTGTGAGATTCAGAGATAAGAGGGAAATGGTGTGCTCAAATTTAAGGATAATTAAAGCCAAAGTATAGACGAAAGATTGATCTAACGGTCGGTGATTAGGCTTAAAGACAAAGTTGCATGAGATCTACCCTTGAGCCATTGCACCAATCTGACACTTGGCATGATCTGGTTGTTGGGTCCCAGGTTTTGAAAGAGGTTAAAGAGGAAACATGTTTAGTAAAATCAGTGGTTCTCACTTTCCCTTGATCATAGAGATGAAGCTTTTTAACGTTCGAGCCATTGTGCCTATTGGCCACATGTACTTGTCAAGTCTAACATGTGCTTAAAGGTTACCATAAAGTTCATGCAAATCATTTTTAATCTGAAAGTTGGAACTTTTCCTTAACCTCAAGATGTGGTGATGATACTGTTCAAGGAATTACATCATCTTCACACATGGCAGTTGTTAGATTTGTGGCCCTTTTAAAGTTGATTAATTAATGGTTAAGTCTTAGAAGATGTTACAGCTCTCCTAAAGCCTCAACATAAATATGCAGTTAGATTAATCATCAAGGAATTATGCCCTTGCACCATGTGTCTTATCCGGGAGGTAGGACCTATCATCAGTAAAGTGGTGGTCAGTTACAAAGCCAAGGGTTAATGTTGACTCCGTTGAAAGTAAATTGTGATTTTTTTATATAAAGCAGATCATGTGGCTATCGTGTAATCTCTTAAGTGACTGGAGATAAGTGAATCATTCAGTGACCTGGATATTTCTATTATCTTTGAATCTCTGAATTACATGAATGGTCAAGTAAATACAAGTGGGTTTAGTTTCCTAGATTTAGAGATACAAAGAGATGAAATAATTAGGGTTATAAGGTGAGCCATAGGTGAAGTAAAGTAAAGTTTGTGTGCCTGGAACTGAATCTCAGGATAAATCAGAGTTAAGTATATCATTTAGAGATTTAGCAAGGAATGTTGATGAAATAAAAGTTCTATGGCTAGTGTTAGATCTTGTAATGTAACCCAAGTCAAGAAAATTATTGAGCGATTCAGAGATAAGCCTTATCTCTGAATCTCTAGATAAACCATGGTAAAGTTGAGTGTTGTGAAATACTGAGGAGATTTTTCTCATGACATTTCAAGGAAATAAATTAAATAACCAGGTTTGAGGAAAGATAGTACAAGAAATCTGTTGAGTTGTAAAAAATAAAGAAAATCAAGCCAATCAGTTGTCTTCTAGGGATTTTAAGCATTTTATAAGGTTTTAAAAGTGAAAAGCAATCATGGATTTTTCCATCTCTCAATTCAAATTCAATTACCTATCAACTTCCAATGCCATAGCTAGCATAGAATTGATTTCAATACATGCAGAGTAATTGCTCAAGTGATTGACCAATGGCTTTTAGTGTTCTTTACTAGATTAATGCATTGATTGTTCAATGATAAATAGACCAACCACTTGTATATCTTGCTTATCAAAATTTTTAGAAAAGAAGAGCAAAGATTTGAAAAGTTGTAGTGATTTGTGAAGGGAGGTCTATTTTAGAAAGATATAATTGAAAGATTATGATTCAGAAAAGCTTCATCTAGTGGGGGAAACAAGGATAGGGAGGAGGAGCAGAAGGTAAAAAGGAACTATTCAGAATAATTCATAACCTTTATTACAGGGTCAAACAAAAATAAAAAGGTTTGTAATGAGTTTTTCTAAGACTTCATGTCTAGTTGTAGGGATCCTATTACCCCAAATTGTTTTGGGTAACATTTTTTCAACTACTTCTATAATAATAGAGATATATATTCCTGTCTCAAATCCCTTGATACTAGGAATGGCTTAATTGGTAGTCCCAAATGTCTTTCTGGATGCGAACCTATTAGTTGAATTGGCTAGAAGGTATGATATAGTCCCTAAGACTATTATAAAGTATTATGGGACAACCCTAGTCACCTTGGATAGGTCTTC
Source organism: Thuja plicata (assembly GCA_018584345.1). Lineage (NCBI taxonomy): Eukaryota > Viridiplantae > Streptophyta > Pinopsida > Cupressales > Cupressaceae > Thuja > Thuja plicata. Next base: position 1,423,157 of record MU223804.1, on the reverse strand, counting down.
GTTTATCAAATATTATGGTATCTACCATGCCTCTAGCACAAAAATTGATCTGATCAAACTAAAATAAAAACATTGTAAATAGATCAATCTAGTTAAAAAATTGATCCTTGCTCACATGCCTAGGTCAAATAAATATGTGGCCCCATTACATCCTTCCAAGAATGCACCATATGAATTCAAGGATTTGCACTTCTACATGGACTACTTAGCATATGGGTTGTGTAGACTGTTGGGAATTGATGGGAACCCAGAGAGAATGCCTTCATATTTTCTGATGGTCATCTTGGACATCATGGATTCCCATGTGAATATTGACTTTGATTATATTCAATATATCATTAACAGGATGCATGGGGGTATTATGAGTATTCAAAGAAAACCAACCCAAAATTCTTGCATTACTCTCTATTGATGCACTTGATTCTTTTCCACAACATATATTATATGGATACTTAAAATATGAGGCCAGGGACACACATCCAGGGCTAGCCAAATCATGTGTAATTCTAGATTAGGGTCTGGAACTATACTTCCAATGAGAATGAGTTTTGTGGTTTCCAAAATTGGATTTTGCATTCAATTTTAGCTATGCTTTGTACAAATATAACCAAGTTATTGGTCAAGGTGCTAAGGCTTCTAAGGCCTTATGAGTATGTTAATAAGTGGCCAGGAGATCATAACTGGGGATAATTTTATCTCGATAAGACCTACACATTAATCGGGCTTTATGGGTGTCCTCAGCCCCCACATATACTTCCAAAGTATGTTCCTCCAAGGGTTTCCTTAATGGAATTCATTTGGAAACTAGTAGGGATAGATAAAGAGCACTTGGCCCCTCACAAGAAGGGTTTATTCACACCAAGGCAGTTCCATATTGTTGATTTTATTATTGGGAAGAAGGCCATGGAGGGAAACAAAAAATGGTTGGGGCAGTTTAAGATGAGCATGACCCAATACAAATATTTAGACCCTGAAGATTTTATAAATAGTGCCAAGAAATTTCATACACCAAGTGTCACTAATATCAAGGAGCATGAAGGATGTCATGAAGAGGATACTATCAAAATATTCTTGATGATGAAGCTGAAAAGAGAGAAGGAAAATATTTGGACCTGCCACACTCAAGAAAGAAATGAAAAAGGTAGGGATTCCTTTCAAAGGTTTCTTCCTAGGAGTGCCTTAGATGACTAGGGTTACCCACATGACTGACATAAACGATATCTTGTATAGTCAATTGGAGAATTACATAGAAGAGAAGCAAAGGGGTCCTAAAAAACACTCATTCTCTGAGTATGAGGAAGACAGTGGGGGAGGATATGATATTTATATCCCTCCTCAAATGGATCAACCACCTAGTTTTGAAGGTAGCTCAGAAGCTCCTGATACTGAGACAACAAGTAAGCCTCCTAGCAAAAAAAGAGAATAGAACAATGAGGACCCTTAAAATTGGAAGCACAAGGAAAGAAGAAAGACCAAGTAACTACCTTGGTCATTGGTGATAGATAGTACCATCACCAATTGAAGAAGAATACCAGACATGAAAAGAAAAAGGAAAAGGAAGTCCAATAGGAGTTGGAATTACCCCTCCAATTATGAAATGATGAGAGATAACTCTATCATGAAGAATTTTTGAATGATGATGCATTTATTGAGATTGGTGAATTCAATAAATTTCTCATTTGGAGAAAGAAACAAGAGATTGGATCCTAGTTGCAGATAATAGAAGGAGCTACTCTAGGAGATGAAGCCTTACAAGCTCTAAAGGCCTATGACCCTAACTCCTAAATTATCATACCAGAAGAGGCTAGGAAATTGATGAAGTCTAGTGGGATGTTGCTTGTGCCTGGATGGGATCTATCATCTGCATTCATTACTCATCAGATCAGGAAGCAGCCAGAAGCTAAATTTTCTACACACACTTAGATAGGAGAAATGATAAGAGGTTTTGGATATGATCCAAAGTCCCAAATGCTTGCTATGTGGTCCTTGGCTCCAAGAACTCATAAGACATCTCTGGTCAGTGTAGAGGAGAAGATGGATGGTGACAAGATCATTTGGACTATCACAAACACCTCTGATATGGAAATCTCCTAGGCTCTCACTCACTTTTCCCACTTGAATGAGGCAAAAATAGAGCAGTTATCAGTGAGATATGGAAGGCTCTTTGATGATTCAATTGCCTTGGAAAATGATAGAGAAAAGGGGTTGATGAAGATCATGTCATTGTAGGAGCAAGTGGAAACTCTAAATAAATAGTTTGAAGAAGCCTCCAAATCTCTTCCCTCTCTAGCTCAAGAGGTTGTAGTTGTGTAGCCTGATGTCACTAAGGAGCTTTCCCAAGAAATAGAGACAATGGACAAGGATGGGAATGAGGTTTCCCTCTCTGCATTATTGAACTGTTGGAATTATGTTATATTTTTCATCAGTGAAAACACTTATTCGATTCTGAATTCTTACCGAGCTCATCACTCAGTCCACAGCTTATACCGAGCATTCAGTAATCACTTTGTAAAGCTCAGTGGTTAAACAGTTCAAACTGAGCAGAACAGTGGTCACTGAGCATATGAACAGTTCAATAGTGTTTACCGAGAAGAGAAACATGTACCGAGCAGACGGTAGTCACCGCGCTTCACCATAACTACCGAGCCATCAGTTGAAGCCAACCGAGAAGTCAGTGACTACCGAGTCACCAGAGGTTACCGAGTGACACTATATCTACCGAGTCACCAATGGCTACCGAGTTTCAAGCTACACTTCAGGACTAGTATGGACTGAGCTTCTACTCTTACCGAGAGCATGACGATGCCGAGTATTGTAGTGGATGCCGAGTATTAGAAGATCATCGAGCCAGCTTGAGGAACCCGAGCTTCTACCGACTCAGTAATATTTTTTTTACTTATGTAAGGCCGACTTAGAAATAAGCTTATCTTATTTATTTGTATTTGGCCGACCTTGTAAATTGTAATTATGGGAACGGTATCTATATGTAATGTATTATACCATTTGAAGTGTGAAAGTGGAAATAAGAGTAATAAGCAGAGACTGCAACAAGGAAAAAAACAACAGCAGAGCAGAGCATTTTTGCAAGGTCAGTAAAGGAGCAGAATAGCCATATCTATCACAGAAGGTGATCAGTATTCAAAGGATCTTATCAACAATAAAGTTGTAAGTCAAGATCTACTGTTTCATCCTAACA
>MU223804.1:1408609-1419719 GCA_018584345.1 Thuja plicata | reverse complement strand
TGTGGGTACCATCCCCACCCCAGTTTTACTTTCTATTTGGAAGGTTTCTGGGTCACCAAGTCTTTGTGTTTATGTGTTATGAATGATTATATTTTCATGCTTGCAGTAGATTAGATGAATGAATGGTTAAATATATACAAGTGCAGAAATGACTTAAAGTTTTAAGAGTTACTTATTCACCCCTCCCCTCTCAGTAACTTGGTTAGTCTTGATTATTTCCAACATGAACATCTTGTAGCAGAAGATAAGTGTACTTAATAGCAAGGTGGATGTAGTACACAAGGCATACATCAAGTTGCCTAATATGTAAAAGGAAGTAAAGGACCAAATCAAAACTCTAGACCCATTGTTCAATGTATGGTCAGGTAGAGGATCTTTTTTGAAAGGATAGAGGAACTGCAACTCCATGGAGAAACCCTCCAACGTTAGTATGCCAAGTGGGATAAATGATAGAACAAATTGACACATCTTTATCCTTTTTTAAAGGGAAGGCCAATCAAGTACAATCAAGGCTAGTCATTTTTGTGTTAATCTCTAAGTTTTGTTGATGATTAGTGCCCAACACTTAGTCATTTCATTAGGCAGTTTTAGTTGGCTATCATTGTGGCTGAGCTAAAACTATACAAGGCCAAGAAACATTGCTGAGCAGTTTTTTAGTATGCCGAGTTACTTTGCCAAGATGAGAAGGACACAGGAATATTAAGTGTTGAGCAACAGATAGTCAAGTGTCGAGCAGCACAGTTTTTGTATACTCGTCAGGAATGATACAAACTTCAAGGACAAGTGATCTGGCTGAATTTTATAAGCTTTTTGGGCTGACTTATGTATGCATTTAATATTCTTATACAGAGTTAATTATGCATTTAATTGTTTTATCTTATGCATTACTCATTGTAATCATTAATTGGAATACCATCATGGAATGGGTATTGGATCTTGATCGTTGATCTAGATCTTACTGTCAGATCTGTATAGATATATTAGATTGCTTCAAAACCCTATTTTTTTATGTATGTGCAAGAGGCAGAAGAGTAATTGTTGAAGTGACTACATTTTGAAGTGAAATGCACATAGGGTTATTTTGTTCAGAAGCAGAGATCAAGCAGAGCATAACATAGTGAACAACAGAGTAAAGGTATATCAGATTATAAGATCAGAAGAGATACTGAAAATAGAAGATCCATTATCAACATCAAAGTGCATATCTAAGGATCATTACTTGAGACTTTTTAATCATTGTATCAAGTGAAAATCTCTTAATAGAGTGGTTTTAGCAGGCCTTTATTTACCTCTTAACAAATTGTAAGTTTAAATCCTTTAATAAGGTAGATTGTAATGATCTACAGCTTTTAACAGAGGAGACCTTTCACAGGGTAGATTACATTTTGTAATCAAACATTGTAACCTTAACCGGTTCATTTTATTACTGCAGTGTTGGAGAATTTTGTGGGTGTCATCCCCACCCCAGTTTTACCTATTTGGGTTTCTGGGTTACCAAGTTATTGTGTAATGTGTTACTTATTTTCATGGTGTGGATGTTATTTGAGATTACATTAGATTCATTTATGTATGAATGTGGATCAGTTTTTTTTAAGTGTTTAATTTTGAAGATCTGATTCACCCCCCCCCCCCTCTCAGTATCTTGCTTTCCCATTATTGTATTTCCAACAATNATCTGTTTCCCCCCCCCCCCCCTCTCAGTATCTTGCTTTCCCATTATTGTATTTCCAACAATTGGTATCAGAGTAGAGCTCTCTAAAAGGTTATAATCAGCTTGAGAATTAAGATCTTGAAATGGAGATCTACAAGATGGGTAAAGTCATTGAGAATCAAAAGATTGATGTTTAGCTAGCACTCCAACAACTTGAGTCTGCAAGACAAGAATTAAAGAAGTCCTTGACTGCAAGGAAAGATTTGGCCAAAAAAATGAATGACACTCACTATAAGGAAGAACACACCACAAATCTATTTTAGAATGGAGATTCTACTGAGAACGATGTAGAAATAGAAGATCTACTCGAAAAGAACAGTGCACTATGTGAAGAAGTCAAAATTTTGAAAAAGGAACAAGAAGCCCAATCAATAAGAATGTGTGAAGTTGTTGAATAGAAAAAGAAAGTCAAAGATGACAAGGCTATGGCAGAAGAAGAAAAAAGAATGATGACTACCAGACTTGATGAAAGAACACATGATGTGCAAAAAATGATAGTCAATCAAGTGGACATGGCAAATCAACTACTACTTGTGAATCAGGAGATTAGCAGGAAAGACTTGGAGATTGTTAATCTTAGATCTGAGATCAGTCAATTGAAAGATGAATTGAGATCTGAGAAAGAAATTAATAATAGAGTAAATGATCCAAGTATAGCTATGAACTATTTTGAACAACTGGTGGAAGCATCAAGAAGACATAAAGATTCTTATGGGTTAGGTCACACTGAACAACATACAACCACTAAAGATGGAGAATCATCTAAGACAAGTGAAAGAAATAATGCAAAGCCGAGAAACAAGAAACCTATTTGTCACCACTGTGGAAAACCAGGTCATACAACAAACATTTTCCAAAGCAAGAATGGTAAGTCCATTCCTATAACAAACTTTAATGGTTATTTCTTTAACTGTAATAAGTTTGGACATCAAGCATGTGAATGTAAGGCAAAGGCAAGTAAAACACCTAGATTCAATGGTAATTTCTATAATTGTCACAAATATGGTCATAGAGCACAAGATTGAAGATCTAAAGTAAATAGCAATGGACATCAAAGGTACAAGAGAAATCACCAAGAAAAGGCAATACTTACAATTGGGACTACAACACATGGCATAGTTGTCATTACTGTGGTGAGTATGGACATGTTCCAAAAAATTTCATAAGGGAACATTTCAAAGGAAAGTCTAAAACTTGGATGAATGGAAGCCTAGTTTGTCACAGTTGTCTGAAAATTGGCCATACAAGGAAAGATTGAAAAACTATAGTACCTATGCCTACACTTGATAAAATTAGAGAACAAATGAACAAGACATTGGTTAAGAAGTCTAAACCATGCAACAGTGAAGCTAATGAAGCTAAGGTCACCCAATCCAATGGATCAGGTGATCACATCATCTCCAACTAAAAGAAAGAGGTATGTAAAGAACTATATTTAAAAATCCTTATCTTACATCAGTTCCTAACATGAAATGTACAAAAAGTCCATATTTGCATATGTTGAGATGCACCAGGACATATTTGAAGACAAAATGCCGAGATGAGAAAATTGCGCTATAGGTGCCGAGCATCTATCATGGACACTAAAGATGAGTTCTTTAGTAAGTGCTGAGTTTTGTTGGCCGAGTAAAATTCTATGAAGGTTGAGTGTAGTGAGCCAAGTGGGATGCAAGTTGTGTTATGGCTGAGGAAAGTTGGCTTGCACTAACTCAATGGGAAAAACATTTAATGCTCACCTACCTTGACCTTTTGTAGATTATAAAGAATGAACAGTTGATATTTCATTTTTACCTTGCGATTTTACTATTTACAGAGTGATTGAAGTGACTTGTAGAATTGATCTTAACGAAGCTAGGAACAAAGATTTCATCAGTGTGCTATCAGCAATCTTAAAGTGAACAGTGAACAGAGAACAGTACAAAACATCACATGCTGAGGTATTCTGTGTTCCATCTCTCAAACCCTAAATTTTAGAATTATGGCTGCAAGTTCTTCCGCACCAGCCAAGAGTATGGAGGTAGAACCAGAACAATTTTAGTTGATTCAGAGTGATGAATGTGAACCTCTCAACTTTCAAGCCGTCACTAAAAGTGCGATACAGAGTGATTTAACAGGAGCCCTCTCATCCATCCCTCCCAAGGTACTTATGATTCATGATGTTAGATCATGTTATACGATTAAAATTGGAGAAGTAGGTGATAATGAATTAAGGAAATCCTACAGAAAACTATGTGATAATGGAGTTCTGAAGGCAAAATTCAAACACTTAGCTGAAAAAGGGTTAACTCGTGCGCTAGATTTTCCCCAAGGTTTCAAAGATGAATGGATCAAGGTTATCCTTAGCCGAGTTCATGACATGAGTATGTGGCTAGATAATGGACCAGTCAAAATCACCAAAAGCATGATTCATCAGGTGACTGGATATCCTGTAGTGAATGGAAAGCAGACAATGAGGGCTAACTTCAAAGAGGAAATTACATTGAACACTGGAGTAGTATGGAATAACAAAGGTATGACTATCTCTACAATTAATGACCTAGAACATTATTTTGGAGTAAGGGTAATTGCACACAAGTTCTATCAATCTAGTAGATTGGACAGTGTTCCGTGTACAGCAGTTGATCAAGCATGGAAAATTGTGAAGAAGAATCACACATATGATCTTGTCGAGCTACAACAGACATAGTTAGCTGAGAACCTTATATCAATCAGAAAGGCTAAGAGCTTATCATGTAAGTTTGGTTCTTTACTAGAATGTATATTTTTCTACATTCGGGACACATTTCCTACACTGGGAAATTTTGTTTGGAAAAATGATAGACCCATTACAGTTCAGATTAGTAAATTCATAGAGAAATTAGGAAGCAATTTCAATAGCATTATGGGTAGCTATTTTGTAGAATTCAAGAAGAGAATGAGATTAAGGACTAGGATTCCTAAGTCACTAGTAGAGAAGCACTATGAGGAAATATGTTTTCTAGTTGATACAAATAACACTTATATCAAGGCAGTGACTCCTAGAATAACATGTTTAGAGCTATTTCCATATGAGATTAATGTTGATGAAGCATTAGCTGCCATCACTACACTCCTAGCCAAGGCAATTGACACCACAACAAAGAGATTTGGAAACTTTGATGAAGCTAAGGCTAATATCTCTAGAAGTTTGAATGAAGGAACTATGGAGAGGAAAAGAAAGAAGATAGTGAAAAATTTGAAGAAAATGGTTGCCTTGGGTAGTGGTGAAGAACCTGAGGATGCACCTCTAGGTCTGTCCACTAGACAAGGTGAGGATATTTCTACTGAGGAAGAAGTCAGTGCATCAGAAGAAGTTACAAAGAAAGCTAAAAGCAAGAAGCCATCAATTGTCATAGTAACCAAGCTGAGCTGAGGCAAACCCAAGGTTACACCTCCTATAGCTAATCATCTAAGGACAAGACCATATACTATTACTTCCCCAGAAGAAGTGAAAACAAAATTATATGGTAAGAGAAAAGTTGTAGAAAGTAGTTATGGTAAGGAAGCAAAGGTTGTTCCTAAGGCTGAACTGAGTAAGCCAGCAAAAAGACCAAGAAGGAAATTAAATCTGAGGCCAGATAGTGATGAGGAGTTGACAGAAACTGATGAAGCCACAAACATACCTATAGCCCAGTTCAAGAAACCAGCAAGCATTGATGAGGTATGTGATACTCTAAGGAATTCAGCAAGGTTAGCAACATTTAAGTTCATCAAATATGACAAGTTGAAAATAGTAGATAGGCACAAAGTTTAGGAAGCACTCTTGGACATGATGAGTACCTTCAAATTGACTCCTACAGAGATAGGAAATCATGTTCCTGATGAACTATATGACTTTCTATCTAGAAAATGGGAATTTGCACTTGCCACTGAAAGCTAGATCAGGGAAGGAACCCTAGCAAAGATAATTCATGAGTTAACCTCTAAACAACAAACCAAATTCATAGAGGATTATAAGAGTAGGTTTGTTACCACACTCAGAGGATATGCTGTTCTGAAGAATGACATAGAAGGTGTAGTACAACAAAGCACAAGGATCTAGAAAGAGATTTTTGGACTGATCATTCCAAAAGATAAGAAATCTGGTGAAGGGTCATCCGAGCAACAGAAAAAAGTTGAAGAAAAGACTACCCCTAAACCATAGATACTTAAAGATCAAATTGCAGAAGAAAAGGACATGAATAAGGATGCATTAGATGCAACAAACTCTATTGATCTGACTACATAAAATCCTATGGATTATATAGTTGATGATCCAAGCAATTTGAATGTTGAGGAACAACAGATGCCAAGTGGAAAAGACATTGATTCACCTATTAAGGCAATTGATACTGAAGAAGAGAAGTCCACAGCATCTGGTGAGAAAATTGAGATTGGCAGCATTCAACAAAGTGAAGGACAATAGCAAGAAAATGAACAAGAAGTAACTTCACAAGATCCACCTATATTAGAGGTTGTGAAGATAGTTTTAGATAGTGGAGTAGTAACAACAGATGTTGTTGATAAGCCTAAAAAAGAGGAGGCAACACAAGTGTTGGTTGAGCTACCACACTCTGAATCATTCACTCCCATAGCTCCTAAAACTAATGGTATGCCAAATCCACAAACTATATTGATAGAATTGAAGGAGTCATTGGAGACTGAAACTGTCAAAGGGAAAGATATTATGCTGTCGAGCATAAGTTCTCTAGAAATGAAGAAGAAGAAGATCTTGAAGAAGAAGAAGTCACAAATTTTAGATGTAACACTAGATGAAGTTATTGTGATTCCACAATGGGATCCCAATGATTTATCTTTTGAACAAATTGGGACTCTTCAAGAATTACTTAAAAGGAAGAAGCGAAAGGAAGAGATGAAGATAGAACAAAAGCAAAAGCAGGTGTTGCATGACATCAAAGACATATTTACAAAGGCTTTTGACTTAGAGGATGAAATGCCTCAAGCTCCAATCATAGATCAAATAGTCACCATTGTATAGAAAGTAACAGATGAGGACATAGACAGCAATGAGAAGCTTCTACAATGGTCCCAAAAAAGATTTGAGAGAAAATTTCTAGAGAAGATCTCAGAAGAGATAGCAACAAAATAGGTTGAACTTTCTGTTCTTGTAGAAACTTTAGAGAAAGTTACAGCCAATGTTTATTCTTTGTATAGGAAATTATGTGATGTTTAATTTTTCCCAAAGGATAGATTACAGCTTGTTGAGAAGCTACAATTAGATTTGAGATCAACTGGTGCAACTTTAGGTAAAGAAACTACATCTAGTTCTTTACATTTTAATAAGTTGATAAATGCACAAAGGAGAATAGTTGAGCTTATGGCTGAAGATGGTCGCATAAGGGCCAAGTTGATAACCATTTAGACAATATTGTTGCCTCATTTGGAGGTAATACAGAAGGAACTCTTAAAAGATAAAGAGTTATCACAGAGCAGTGCAAATCTATCGACTGCAAAATGTTTAGTGAGTCTAGCTGTCAAGCTAGAAATAAAACTGGAAGTTATGAAGGTTGCAAAGGAAAGCTGGGATACAATATTTGAATCCACCCTGCAACATCATAAGCAATTTTTGGATAAGTACAACTTAACCCCACCAGCAATCAGTGACAAAAACAAGGGGGAAGTTAGTACTATGAAAGGAGGAAGTTAGTAAGGAAATTGGTAAGGAGTTATGAAAGGATACATCAGTACAAAAAAGGTACACTTGTATATAATTTTTGAAGGCATTGTAAACTTTTTGTATAAGTATATTCCTAGGGGGAGTAATTAGCATACTTAGGCAATATTTTGATGAAATGTACAGAAGTAATGATAATTTTTTTTCCACTAATATCAAAGGGGGAGATTGTTAATCTCTAAGTTCTGTTGATGATTAGTGCCCAACACTTAGTCATTTTATTAGGCAGTTTTAGTTGGCTATCAGTGTGGCCGAGCTAAAACTATACAAGGCCAAGCAACATTGCCGAGCAGTTTTTTAGCATGCTGAGTTACTTTTCTAAGCCGAGAAGGGCATAGGAATATTAAGTGCCAAGCGACAGACAGTCAAGTGCCGAGTAGAACAGTTTTTGTATACTCATCAAGAATGATACAAACTTCAAGGACAAGTGATCTGACCAACTTGTATAAGCTTTTTGGGCTGACTTATGTATGCATTTAATATTCTTATATGGAGTTAATTATGCATTTAAATTTTTTATCTTGTGCATTAGTCATTGTAACCATTAATTGTAATACCATCATGGTGTGGGTATTGGATCTTGATCGTTGATCTAGATCTCACTGTCAGATCTATATAGATATATTAGATTGCTTCAAAACCCTATTTTTTATGTATGTGTAAGAGGCAGAAGAGTAATTGTTGAAGTGACTGCATTTTTAAGTGAAATTCCCATAGCGTTATTTTGTTCAGAAGTAGAGATCAAGCAGAGCATAACATAGTGAACAACAGAGTAAAGGTATATCAGATTATAAGATCAGGAGAGATACTGAAAAGAGAAGATCTGTTATCAGCATCAGAGTGCATATCAAAGGATCAATACTTGAGACTTTTTAATCATTGTATCAGGTGAAAATATCTTAATAGAGTGGTTTTAGTAGGCCTTTATTTACCTCTTAACAAAGTTCTTACTTCATTGTATGTTTAAATCCTTTAACAAGGTAGATTGTAATGATCTAAATCTTTTAACAGAGCAGACCTTTCACAGGGTAGATTACATTTTGTAATCAAACATTGTAACCTTAACCAATACACTTTATTACTGCAGTAGTGGAGAATTTTGTGGGTGTCATCCCCACCCCAGTTTTACCTATTTGGGTTTCTGGGTTACCAAGTTATTGTGTAATGTGTTACTTATTTTCATGGTGTGGATGCTATTTGAGATTACATTAGATTAATTTATGTATGAATGTGGATTAGTTTATTTTAAGTGTTTAATTTTGAAGATTTGATTCACCCCCCCCCCTCTCAGTATCTTGCTTTCCCATTATTGTATTTCCAACAGTTTGGTCTTGATTTTAACAAGTTCATCCCCCTATCAGAAAAGATAATGAAGAACTTAAAGAAGTTGAGGAGTGGAAGGGAGAATTTGACACCGTTCTGCAAGCTAAAGAGGTCTTCCTAATAGAGGAAAATATTCTATATATGGACAGAATCAACAGAGCCCTATATGAAGTATTTGAAGCTGAAATAGACTTTGTCAAGTTTGTTACAGATGTAAGGGCTATCACTGATGCTCAGTGGGAAAGACAACTGAAGAAATTGTAGGGAATAAAATATTTTAATTTGACAATAGAGGAAGAGTTACACTTTGGGACAACAACACCAAGCCCAAGACGGAGAAGCCAACAACAATAGACTTAGATGTAATATATGAGGAGTGAATGGCACTTGGCACCTGAACAATGAGAATAGGGGGGTAATTGTGATTAATAATAGTGTAAGTTAGCTTGTATTGGTGGTCACTATGTCTCATAACAATTTTTATAAGTTACCTTGAACATCTGCGGACAAAGGTGCCAACTGCAAAAGATTTAGAATAATTGCAAATCAACTACTCAAGTTCTTTTCCTCCACCAACAAAAATTGTAACTACCTTTTGTCTTGTTGTACTTATTGTTTTTTCTAGCCATCCGAAGCTTGTTGCATCATGTTTCTTTTAGGATTCCAAGATGGCTAGTGTATACGATAAGTAGAAAGTTGTAATGTAATGTTAAGGATGGTGAATTCACAACTACGAAGCAGTTTTCTAATTTTTGTCTAGTTTTAAAGCTTTTGTCATTTTGAATGTACTCAACCAGAGATATTTTAATACAATATAGAGGAGTTCCTATTTAATATCTATGATGTCTTCATGTGGTCATATCTGAATTATTGTGTGTTAAATTTGTAAGTTAAGTTTAGTTTACAGTTTACAAGGTAGATGTGGGATTGTTTTTTAGGTTTCTTCCAAGGGAGGTGTAATTCTTAAGGGTAGTTTCAGAGGGTTAAGTATTTGCATAAGAATTTTATACATAGATATGAGAATAAAACTATGAATTATAAGGCATTTCATCTAGGTTATAAGTTTGTTTTCATTAGAAGTTTTATGTAGATGTATATTCATTTGACTCTTTTACCTAGATTAGGTATTGGTCTGGATTTGAATAGTAGTTATCATCATCAAAACTTAAAATTCTAAATAACCTTTTTAGTTTATATCAAAAACAAAGTTGTTTATCATATGTATTAAAGAATACAAGTAATTTTGTTGATTCCTTGAAGAGTGAATCATTAGGTTATCCTACCTAAGCTAGAAGCTCGAAGAGAAGAAGGCTGGGAATCTTTATTTCACTACTATTTTCTCTTGTCAAGTTCATAGTTTGGATTTTAAATCTTTGCATAAGATTGGTTGTTAGAATCTACTGAATTTGTTATCAATAGTTGCAGTAAAAGGCATGACTAGATCATTGTGAGAAGTTAATACAGTCTGTGATTTATTGAGAAGCAATAAATCAAGATAGGTACACCCACCTGAGTTTGTGGAGCTCAAAGAGAAGAAGGATCAAATTCTTGTTAATGAGAGTTTTACTTTTTGAATTGAGAGTTGGGAATCATATAGTCAAGCATTGATGCTTCATTAGGATTTTGCAAGAAAAATCTCTAACATGAAAAAAGCATTCCAAACTTTCCCATTCTAGTGGTTTAACATTGGGAGAGATACATTGAAGAAAATCCCTCAATAAGAAGCAACTTAGATTTCTTAATATATTTCATGCATATTAGTTACTTGCCTCGGCCTAACTAGTTTGACTACTTTGTTCTCGATGATGAGGTCAAATTAATTGTTGATTGTGATGAAAAGTATGATGAGGAAAAATCATAAGAGGATAATTTGTACTTATCAATTAGCATTGTGTGTGTGTGTGTGTGTGTGTGTGTGTGTGTCTATTTTTATTTTTATTCACAATACTGTTACAAATAGGGAAAAAGTATACATGGCGGCCTTGAGTAGAAATAGAAATGAATAAATATGATAGTTAGATACCGGGAATAGGGGTGTATACATGTCAACTTTAAGTAGGAATAGAAATAAATAAAAGTGACAACAAGATATTGGGATCTAAGAATATTTGTTAAAAGAGATATACATAACCTATCTGATAAAAACTCTAAAAATCATTAATCAAAGCGAGTAATAGAATTTTAGTTTGACTAAGGAGCAAAGTCTAAGATAAGTGTTATTTAAGCTATAGATATCTAATTCTGATATTGTATCATAATAACTATGTTTCTCCAAAATCGCACGAGGATTGAACAAACATAACTTCTCAAAAAAACTCTCCCTACAAATGTAGATTTATAAAGTAACATCTGTATAGGTATAAGTTCATATAATTTATAGAGAA
>MU223804.1:1355487-1377976 GCA_018584345.1 Thuja plicata | reverse complement strand
ATTTGTATTGGAAGAGGTTACCATAATGAAACAAAGACTCACTACCTTCATGCTTAGAGTATTCTATTTCTTGTAATGGAAATGTTATTCTTCTTTTTGAAATGATATCCAAGGTTGATAGAATAGATAATGAAATAATTTTATTAGATTGCATACCTTGGATGATGAATGAATTTAGTAATCTCTCTAATGTTGGTTGTAAATTTTCATATTCATTATAATCAATCTCCATTTGAACAAAATCCCATTCTTATTCCTCTAGAGCATGAAACAATGAAAAAATGAACATGTTAGATTACTATGTTAGAAATATCATGCAAATATCATTCAACCCATAACTCCCCTTGTATAATACACTAGTTGGATAAATCAATGCATTCATGGGACTTTCAAAAAAAAAACAAGCAAAGAAATTAAAGAAAAATACATATATTTGCAATGACATCTTCTAGATTTTTAAGAGAAAAAACTCTCTAGATTTTGTATGGGAAGGAAATTATTCTCTTACCATAGAGAATATTCCCTTCCCTTTTCATTATACTCCCCTAATTGAAATTAGTAACCTAAACCCCCTATATTACCCATTCTATTATCAACTAACCCTTAATTAATAACGATTTTTAAAACCCATATAACTTAAAGCTAGTGGGCACCATAGCCTTCCTTACTATCTCATCTTAATCATTTTAATATTTTTTAACTTAATATATTCTTCCCATGCGTTGGTTTTCAAGCCTGGATTTTTCAAAATTTATGACAAAAAAAAAGACTTGGCATTTATTTATGTTCCCTAGGGAAATGTCTCCTCTCCTCCTTGGGTACTTGGGTCTGACATAGAAGATCAAGCATATCCTTTTTTTTTATTTACAAGAAAGTCTCCCCTTCTTATGCATGGACCTATGCACCTTTTTACCTTTTTGTCCACTCTGTCATGACCTTTTCCCAAGTCAAACCCCCCTTCTCCTCAATTCATGCGAAATTTTTACTTGGGGAATGGAAGCATAGGATGGTGGGCCATGCTGACTTTTCATTCCATCTCCCAGCTTGTTTTCCACACCACCTCCTTGGGTTCTTTTCCTTCCATGCAAAATTATTGAAGGGGAGGTGGGTAGGTGGTATGGTGGGCCCCCCCCTAGAGCTAGTCTTGTCACTCTGTACTCTCTCTTTCCTTGCAGATTTCAAAACCCATAGTCCATGTCTTATTTTGTAAAAAGGTAAAATGTTAGATTAGGTTAAGGGCTTTTGAGTGGATAGTTTAAAGTGTTATTTAGGATTAGTAGGTTATTAGATAGTTAGATTAGAAATTAGATAGTAGATAGTAAATTAGTTTATCAGTTCTAATTCTTTTTGTTTTAAATCCTTTAGGGTGTAGTGTTTTAGGCATATATGTATATCAAATCAATGGGGTAGTTTTAATTATCAACTACATAACCTTAAGTGTTTTGATGATGGATGAGACTGTTAATAGTTTTCTAATTTCTAATTTGTATTAGATCCACTCAATAATATAATGATTGATCATTTTTAAGGGTTAGGTAACATTAGTTGTTTAGGTTAATTTATAATTGCGAGATTTACGAATCTAATTATTAGGAATTTTGTCTTAAGTATTGAGTAGTCTATAGAGAGAGATGGATTTGTTCATTTGATTCAAATGTTTAGATGACATTAAAATTTTTATTCCTTATCAGTGTAAGGGGGGATTATATTGCCCTTGTGATCCATTTAGGGGTTATGCTCGATTTTTATTAAAAGTAAAATTAAATGTTGAATTAGGAGATATTTCTAATGTCTACATGAAAAGGTTAAATTTAAGTCGTATGTTAGAAATTGATGGATTAGAAAAGAATGTTAATTTATCATAGGAAAATAATTTTATTAATGATGTTAGTAGGGTAGGAAATCAGATTTGATTTTAGCTATTGGATTTCAATTAATAGTTGATTGATATAGTGAAATTGTTATTCAATCTTAATCTTGTCAATATCTAAATGTCAAATATTAACTGGAATTAAACTTGGATGGATTAGTTGCAATCTAGGGGTAAGGTTAAGTAAGGGAAACCCATATCAACATAAGTACCTGAACCACTAACTTCCATCATGATTTTAATCAAGGAATCAGAGTTAGATACACCTGAGTTGAGCATTCAGATAACCTGTGGAACAAGTTGATGCCTGATTTTACATCTGTTTGTGGCTTGACCCTTAATCAGTCTACGCTTATACCTTGAAATTTGAAGGTTAACCCTACCTTGCTATTATCTTTCCAACTCTACCTCTGTTAGTTACATGTTCTTAGGTGCTTAAAAAAAAAAATTTGTGTGTGTGTTTTGCCCTAATTTTGGGCATGACAATTTTTAACCTTTAACAGGGTTGGCTCTTAATAGGGCTCACTTGAGAAGAGTGAAAATTTTGGCTACTGGTCCCCATGGTTTTTCCCCTAACAGGGTTTCCACATTAAAATCCATGTGTTATGTGTGTATGATTCATTTCTTTACATTTTTTTATCTTACATAATTCATTCTGGATATATCGGTATACTCTATCTATTTCCTATATTTTTGGTAAATAGATGACTGCTTATCGGTAAACATAAAGAAGAAGGTTTAACAGAGCAATCTGACAAGTAGTAAATTGATATAATTTATTAAAGGAATT
Organism: Thuja plicata; assembly: GCA_018584345.1. Classification (NCBI taxonomy): domain Eukaryota; kingdom Viridiplantae; phylum Streptophyta; class Pinopsida; order Cupressales; family Cupressaceae; genus Thuja; species Thuja plicata. The sequence goes on along the minus strand of MU223804.1, from coordinate 1,375,316 downwards.
CATCTTGTAGGACATAAGATAACTTGAGAAATAATTTATGGTTATAAGTTTTGAAGGGTTGATTTAAGGATTAATTTTTGAGGCCACTGATTCACCCCCTGTCAGTTATTACTAACAATTGGTATCAGAGCTTGTGTGCTTAGAAGGAATGTTTCAAGACCTAAGTCAAAGATCACAAGATGAATAGACGAGATGTGCCCAAGTTGAACAAAGATAGTTTTGCTTCATGGCAGAGAAGGATAAGACTCCATTCATCAAGTATTAGTAATTATGTTGGTCAATTCCTAGAAACTAAATATGTGTTGCCCACAGGAGCACCAACAATTGAAAAAATGAGAAAGAAGCATGAACACAATGGCATGATGATAGAGCTTGCTTCCTCACTCTCCGATGCTGAATTTGAAGATGTCAAAGAATGCAAAATTGCAAAGCAGATGTGGGACAAATTAAATCTTGTACATGGTGGTGAAAAAAATGTTTTGAGAGCCAAGGCAAAAGCATTAGAGGAAATTTTGATGATCTCAAAATGAAAGAAGGTGAAAACATCACTCATTATAGCACAAGAATCAAAGAGGTAGTCAATACTATCCGAGGAGTTGGAGGTGTACTAAAAGAAGATATAGTGGTAAGTAAAATTATAAGAACCTTATTGCCAACGTATGCTATTAGAGTATCTTCCATTCAAGAAATGAGAGTAGTAGAAAATAGCAATGTTACTCTAGACATTTTAATTGGAAGACTGATTTCATTTGAGATGAATGACTTTGATAATAGTGTCTTACCAAACATAGAGCCTGCATTCAAAACTTCTATGAGAATAAGTAAATCAAGTCATAAAAGAACTATGAGAAAAGATAGTGATAGTGAAAGTGAAGAAGATAATCTTGATGAAATTGAACCACTTATGGCCAAAAGACTACAGAGAAGCCAAGGTAAATACAAAGGTAAATTACCACTTGTTTGTTTTAATTGCAAAGAGATTGGACACTTTGCTGAAAGTTGTACTAACAGAAGAAAAGATGACAGAAGTAATGATAGATCATTTGAAATCAAGTCAAACAGAGGTGATTACAGAAGCTACTGACAATCAGGACAAAGGAAAGAAGGTCAATTACCTAGTAAAAAGCAAGGATGATGATACTAACACCGAATCTGATGAAGACATCGATATGGTGTTTGTGGCTATAAAGGATGATTCAGATGATGATGAAGAAAGGTATGTTGAAACAAATCTCATATCTAAAATTAGCAAAAATGATGTTTGGATCATAGATAGTTGCTGCACTCACCATATGACTGGTGATAAGAAAATTTTTGAGACTTTTGAATACTATAAAGGTGTTTTAGTAAGAATGGAAAATGACACACCTTGTCTAGTTGAAGGTAGAGGAACAATAATGTTGAATAAACAAATAAAATGTGAGAATGTTTATTGGGTAAATGGATTGAATTATAATCTATTGAGTGTTTCTCACTTGAATAATTTAGGTCACAAAGTAGCATTTGAAAATAAGAAGGCAAAGATCTTCAATAAATCTGGAAATCAGATTGGTACTGGTGAGCACAAAAAAAGGTAACTTATTCTATCTAAATGATACTGAATCCACTTGTTTGATTTCTACAAATGAAGACATATGGTTATGGAACAAAATACTGTGTTATATGAACTTTAACAACATGATACAGATTAGAAAAAAGAGAAATGTTAGAGGCTTACCAATGATGACCAAGCTCGACAATATCATGTGTAAGAATTGTCAAAAAGGTAAAATGACAAAGTCTAGTTTTAAAAGCAAAACCCATACATCTAATCCAATTCTAGAATTAGTCCATACTAATTTATGTGGACCTATGAGGACAAAGAGTTATTATGGAGATATATATTTTATTCTCTTTGTTGATGGTTACTCTAGAATGATTACAGTCATGTTTCTAAAAGATAAATCAGAAGCATTAAAGATGTTTAAATGGTACAAAGCAATGGTTGAGAAGCAAAGTGGTAAGGAGATAAAATTCTTAAGGTCAGATAGAGGAGGGAAATTTATTTCAGATGAATTCACTAACTTTTTTAATGAGCATGGAATCAAAAGGAAGGTCTCTGCACCAAGAACACCAAAGCAGAATGGAATTGTTGAAAGAAGGAATAGATCCATAGTTTATTGTGCAAGGAAACTGATGATAGAGAAAGGCATCACCCAAATTTTCTAGATGAAAGCTATCAGTACTGCTATTTACACATTGAACAGAGTACAATTGAAGACAGACACCAAAAAGATACCTTATGAGCTATGGTATGGATACACACCCAATGTAAGTTATTTCAAAAATTTTGGCAGTCAATTTTATATCTTAAAAGATGATAGAAATAGAAAAGTTGACTCCAAGATTGATGAAGGAATTTTTCTAGTGTATTCTACCAAGAGAAAGGCTTATAAATGTCTAAACAAAGCCTCTAACAAAATTATTGAAAGTGCAAATGTAAAGATAGATGAATTTGTAGAGAAGAATGAATAGGAAAGCACTAAAGAACCAGAGGAATACAATAAGTTCACTTACAATGAGGAGCCTGACACTCTACCCTACCAATGTAGAGCTCCAGAGAAACAAATCATTGCACTCGAGCATCAGGCTGCAAATACCGATGATCAGAATACTACTCAAGATGATGCACAAATTGATGAAGAATAGAATGAAGGACAAAATGATGATCAAGCTAATAGAGAAAGAGCTATACTTATACTTGCAAGATATGTTGGAAAGAACCATCCATAGGACCAGATTATAGGAGATAAAAGGGCTGGTATGAGAACTAGAAGTAAGTCTCTAAACACAAGATGTCTTATTTGTGATTATGAGCCCAAAGGTGTCAATGCTACACTAGATAATGATGAATGGATTAGTGCTATGAATGAGGAGATTGAACAGATAGAGAAAAATAAGACATGGACACTTGGACCAAGACCAGATGACAAGAATGTCATCGGTAAAAAATGGATATTCAGGAATAAGCTAAATGAGAATGGAGAAGTCACAAGGAATAAAGCAAAACTAGTATGCAAGGGGTATGCACAAGAAGAAGGAATTGACTATGGAGAGGCCTTTGCACTTATTTCTAGGCTACAAGGAGTAAGAATATTAGTTTCTTATGTTGCATATAAAAGATTCAAGGTATATCAAATGGATGTCAAGTCTACATTCTTGAATGGAATACTTGAAGAAGAGGTATACATTGAACAAATAGAAGGGTTTGTTGATCTATACAAGAGGGAAATGGTATGTAGACTTCACAAAGCCTTGTATGGATTGAAACAAGCACCCTGAGCCTAGTATGAAAGACTTCATTCCTATCTTATAAGTATTGGATTAGTGAAAACAATAATCTTTACTTGAAGGAAGATACTGATGCTAACACTTTGATTGTTGAGATATTTGTTGATGACATCATATTTGGAGGCAATGATATGCTATGCAAATCACTTTAAAATGAGATGAGCAAAAAATTTGAAATGTCTATGTTTGGAGAGATCAAGTTCTTTCTTGGTCTGCAGATCATGCAACAAGGAGAAGGTATATTTATTACACAATCCAAGTACATCAAAGAAGTACTGCAAATATTCAAGATGGAAGAATCCAAACCAGTTGGAACACCAATGACAACTAGATGCAAACTAAAAAAGAAAGACAAGTCATCAGAGGTAAATAAAACTTTATATAGATCAATGATTGGAAAAATCATGTATGTTGTACATACTAGAATAGATAATTGCACATGCAGTAGGAATAGTTTCTATATTTTATGCTAATCCCAAAGAGTCACATATGATTGTTGTGAAAAGAATCCTAAGATATCTAAAGAATACCAGTGAATATGGCTTATGGTATAGAAGAGAAGGAAAATTTGAACTTCAGTTCTTTACCAACGCTCATTGGGCTAGAAATATTAATGACCGAACGAGCACAATTGGAGGACAATTATTCTGTGGTGATAGACTTGTCACATGGATTAGCAAGAAATAAGGATGCATCTCACAATCTACTACAAAAGCAGAGTATGTTGTTGCTACTGCAAACTGCTCAAATATTGCATGGATCAAACAGTTACTGGAAGGTATGCATATGCTCAATTTTAGAACCAGTAATTATCTATTGTGATAATACAAGTGCAATTAATATTTCCAAAAATCTAGTCATGCATGCTAAAAAAAAGCATATTTCCATAAAGTATCATTATTTGAGAGAACAAGTTCAGGCAAAGGAGGTGATACTTGAGTATGTGCAATCAAAGGAACAATTGGCCGATATCTTCACCAAGCCACTGCCCAAGGATGCATTTGAGTACTTGAGAAAGAGACTAGGGGTCTAACCCTTGTCTACTAGTCAGTAAGCTGACTAGAAGGTTGCATCAGCCTACATATTATCAAAATATCAGTCATGATTGATGCAATCAAAGAGATGAACTTCAAAGCTACATCTATATACAAACAGGTTTTTATCGAGCATATTGTTGTATTGATGATGGATGAGGGAAATTCGAGGAATATATTATGGATGGAGAGAAAATTTTTCTTGACATTAATGTCAGATATTTGTGAGATATTTGATTTGCATTCTTGTCAAAGGGAGAGAGATTATCCATATTATCAAATCCTTTTGGAAAGGGAGAGAGATTATCCTTTATCACATTACTCCAACAAGGAGAGATTATATCCTTAGGGAGAGAGATTGTATGGAAATATGATACAAAGGGAGAGTTGCTGAAATGTGAAACATAAAAAATCAAAAGAAAGGAGAACAGTCAAAGGGAGAGAGTTTGACATAGAAGGACAACACATCAAATCAAAGAAAGAGAAATTCTACATCCATCCAGTGAAGGGATTGAAGATAGATAGAAAGCCTGCAAGAATAAAATCAAAGCTACTTGAGCTTAAAGCTTAACCTAAAACCAAACATTTGTAATAGTTACATTGGGAAAGCTTGATGAAACTGTATATTTCATATTGTATTAGAAATAGTATAGTATGATAATATATCGTATGTTTCCATCAATGCCAAAGGGAGAGATTGATGACATGTAATTGATTAAATGTTTGAAGATGTTAATTGTATGATCATGCAAGGCATTAAATCAGTTAATGTATTGTATTGTCCTTGATGTCAACTTAATATAATCTGTATGGTCATGGAGATACTGCCAAAGACTTCAAAGAACTCATAAATCAAGGATATGCTAATCAGTAATGCATACAAGTCTAGTATTCACCAAATGATTGAATACACTGATGGAGTGCACTTGACGATAAGAGTAAAAGAACAAAGTCACAGTGTTTCCCGACGAAGAAATACACTATATTACCAATGAGAAATGTTATAGTGTTTCCCCACGAGCATAACACATAGTAAAATGAAGGACAAAATTTCAGTGTTGCCCAATGGAAAAGACAAGGATGGAGATCTCGATGACAACTAAAGTCACACTGACAGAATAGTTAGTTATCACTAATGACTAACTGAAGCATTGAACGATAGAATAAAGAGTTCAAAAAATGACAAAATGCCTAGCTGGCAAGAAGCTAAAGATAGAGTTAACATATACTTATCATTTTTTTATTCATCCAGATAAATCTAAAGATAAGTAATTGATTTAAAGCTCATTTATATAGTTGGCAAGAAGATATCTATGAGACAAATCAAGAGTTATGCTTTAAATCAAATTGGATGGATTGTTTTTCACGCCAAGAATCAAGAGCCAATAAACAATGAATATTATGTCTATATAAGAGACAAGCTTAATTCTTTTAAAAATGGGATTAAGGGGACTGAATAGAAAGAGGATGTTGAAGAGAAGCTGATGAAGAACAACTTCATGCAGTTTACAATTTGATTTCTGGATTTGATTATGTGTAGTTTTCATGCAGTACTGATCAAACAAGCTGAAGGAGAGCTAAGGAATTCTGCAGACAACCAACAAACAGTGAGCACAACATCACAAAGTATAAATTATGGAGCACAAGGATTGAATTGATACATTGGTTAGAGAGGTAATGTACCTAAATAGATCAGAAAATCTACAATTTAAGTTGCAATATGAACAGGTCATAATGTTTCAATTTAACCATTGAAGCATCAAGTCTCTTAACTAAGTAGGACATAATAGTCTTCTATTTATTGAGGTACATCTCAAGGAGTGCCAAATAGGTTGATTCATGAAAGTAGTATTGGATATGGCCAATGCTTATTGACAATCTAAGAAATAGGCTGATTCAAGGATGGTAGCATTAGATGCCCGATACTAAGTGACAACCTCTATGTATAAAATCCTCTAACAAGGTCACACCTAATAGTGTGATTGTAACCTTTAACAAGGTTGGCTCTTAACAGGGCTCACTTTAGAAGAGTGAAAATTTGGGGTACTGGTCCCAGTGGTTTTTCCCCTTACAGGGTTTCCACATTAAAATCCATGTGTTATTTGTGTATGATTCGTTTCTTTACTTTTTTGTATCTTACATAATTCATTTAGGATATATCGGTATACTCTGCATCTTTATTGTATTTTGGTAAATTGATGACTGCTTATCGATAAACATAAAGAAGAAGGTTTAAGAGAGCAATATGACAAGTACTAAATTGATATAAGTTATTCAATGCATTCATCTTGTAGGATAGAAGATAACTTGAGAAATAATTTGTGGTTATAAGTTTTGAAGGGTTGATTTAAGGATTAATTTTTGAGGCCACTGATTCACCCCCCCCCCCCCTCTCAATTATTANATTCCCCCCCCCCCCCCCTCTCAATTATTACTAATAGTTTATTACAAAATAAAGACATCAACAGTAGATTTATCAACATTCATGGTCTCACACCTCCAAACCACAACAAAATTCTATCTAGTGGAGAACATGGAGAGAAAGGAGAGGCAACTATAACAGCAGAGCATAATAGAAAATCCCAAAATCATTCGCCACAAAAGATGGATACCCAGATCGACAAAACCCTAGAATCATGGTAAAAGAAACAAATTATTGAAAGTAGTGACTAAAGATAACTCAAGTGTTAAAAGAAACTATGTAATGGAATGATGTATACAAAAACATGTTCAAGTAGAGACAAAGTGTAAAGAGAGTAACTTATATGTTTGTTACATGTAGAGAAGTGGCGGTGGAGCCCGAGTTCAATGGAGTTCATACAGAAATAACGCCATACTTTATGGCATTAAATTCCAAGTTTGTATAGCCCGTGGTGTGAAGATCCTGAGCTCTTTGTTCTTCACAGTCAACTGGAGTGCCATAAAAATGTAGAGATCCTGAGATATTTAAACTTCTACAACATTACCCTCTTCAAGTTGGAGCCCGAGCTCCATGAACACACATTCCTAGATACAAACCGAGATGGAGTAAAGATGAAGAAAGGAGTCTATTTTCCTACCCAAAAGTCACAAAGAAAATCACAGAGAAGCGACAACATAATTTCCACATCACAATGTCAACTTCCATATCGATAATACAAACATACAGAAGCAATAGAGAAGCCCAAAATGGTGCCACAATCATAGCATGGCAACGCCATAAGGTAAGGGTTTCAAAAACCCTAACATCTTCCCCAAAATGCAGAAAAGACAAATGAGATGCGAAAATAATGCCTATGCTAGGTTTTGGTAAATTTGGAATCTGCTATCAGAGATGGATTTAATGCTTAGTAGGTTGTAGTGTATGATAACCACATCCTAATGCCATGACTGTACAACATATGCCACGATGGATGGAGATTTTGTTTGCATAGACTTCGGTCATGTTGACCTTAGTTATGGTGTCGAGTTTGCCATGTTTTGGGTATATGCCATGGGTTAGGGTTTTTCATGTATGGTGGAGGTTAGGTTATATATGTTGTTGGGTTTTGATGTAATTTTTATAAATGTTGGTATTGTATTGAAAGAAGATGTAAATTTTTCAAATGCCAACATTGGGGGCTGGATTTAGGGCACTAATTATGCCTTTGAATTAGGGTTTTTTTTTTATTTAGAGGTCATTTGGAGGGGGTTAGATTTTTAGATTTAGCCATGAGAGAGTATATAGATGAGCCTCTTTCTCAGTTTTAGGTGTCAGAATCTGCGAGGAAGGTGGCTTAGTGAACTTTTTGTTCCTTTGCACCTTTTTCATGCATTTTGTACCCATTGGTTTATGTTTTATGTAGATTGTGTACAAGTGAATGTAAATATTCCTTGGCATATTTTGTACTTTCTCATGTAACTATTTTGTAGATTTTGAAGATAATAAAAATTTTCCGCATTATTTATACATTTTTTTGAGTTTCTGTTATCAGTCCTTTCAATTTTTTTGCATTTAAGTGTAAAGTGCTTTACAACATAGATTAGAGAATTGATTTAATTCCTATTCTAGGTTGTTATGAATAACCTTTTGTAGAATCTACATGTTTTTTGGAAGAATTGTCACTATTTGTGGTATGAACCCTAATAATGAGTTTTAGGTCAGCCTATGCATTGAGTAGTGAATTTTACTGCAGATCTTAGTAGTGTGTGTCATGTGGATGCCAGCCTAAAATTTTGATGTTTGAATAAAATTTGGTGTATCACCTTTTTAGTTTGTTTATTCAGTTTAGTCATCTTTTTCTCTTTTCCCCAATCAGAAATCAGTCATAAGTGATATTCCAAATCAAATAGGAACTGACCTAGAATCTAGAGATTCCCTCTTAATCAGAGTCCACCCATAACTCGGGAAGGTTTCCATTGTTACCATTAGATATTAGTATTCCCTAATGCATGAGTTAGGGTGATATTTCAAGGCCTTAACAGTTTTTGGCAACCCCAATGGGAATCCTTGTGATACATGAATAGAATCCAAACAAGGAGTGGAAAAGAGTTTGAATATTTAAAACTATCACATACTAGGAGAGGAAGAACATTGTAGAGAGAGTCTAGAGGTCCAAAAGAGCTCTCCTTTCAGCCTATAGTGAGGGGTAGGAAACTGGGAAGACCAAGGAAAAGAAGGTCTGGAAAAACTTCATCTCCCCCCACCTACTACACTAATTTTCCATATTTGGATCAAGAATCTTCAGAAAGTCCTCCAACACTTCAAATTCAAGTTGTTCTTGAACAATCATTAGAAGAAGAGAAACTAGCACCTTCAAGTTATTCTACAGCACCACCAAGGATGGCTAGAAGGTTTCCATTTGTACCATTTGATTAGAGAAGCCCTTTGAGGATTCCCAATCACAACAAAATTCCATTGGTAGCCTTGAAAGGGTTACCATCTTTCACGGGGGAAGGACAAACAACAACAATTGAGCATATTAGAGATGTTGCATGTCTTTGCAATGCTCATTAAATCACAGAGGAGGATGTAGCTTTCAAGCTATTGGCTACATCATTGAAGGGAAAATCATTGGAATGGTCTCAAACTCTTCGAGTTGGATCAATTTATTCATGGGATGCACTAGGTGAGGAATTGTCAAAGTTTTTTTAAGATAAATCAGATAAGCTTTATTTGGCGGAACAACTAACTACTATCAAAAGGGCTCCACAAGAAGAGATGACTGATTTCAATATTCACTTTTGAAAGACATGGAATAGGATTCCTACCATGGTAAGACCCTCTACTGAATATACATTTTTATACTTCCTAAAGAGTCTGAATAGTGACATTTTAGTTATGATCCAATCTATGGGGGGAACTTCTTTACCTCAAACTTTTGATATTGCAATTAGGGAAGAGAATAGTCTTATTCAGGCAGGGAAGATAGCTCATAGGCCACCTATTCCTTTCTTTCCTAGCATTCATTCCAATATGTCATTGATTACCCCACCTCTAGCACCTTTACCACCTTACAAAAATCAATAAATGATGCCCGCCGCCCCTTCTAATGAGCTGTAAAGCATAAAAGACAACCAACAAAAAATTGAAAGTTTATTGTAAACCTTTGGAAATGAGTTGGTAAACCTTAAAAGGCAGCAAGCTCAAGGAAATATGGTAGTCCATGTGAAAAATCTATTTGCTAGTTCCTCATCACAACATCCTAACCAGCCCATTTACCAAGGTAATAAGTAGCAATACCAAGGAAATAGAAATACCAATAGGCAGAATTAGAACCAAAGGCCTTATAGACCTTATAATACTGCACCTCTTAATATTGTTATGGATATTGTTCCTAACAAAAATAACCTTTCTGTTGAGTATGAGTGGTGTTATCCTTGTGGACTACCCCATAATTAGTCAAAGTGCACTAATGGAGTGCTTAATCAGGCTCTAATGGTTCAAAGTGTGATTTATTCACAAGAACATGCATCCATTGATGAGACTCAACAACAACCAGATCTAGTTGCTCCGGACACTGCTTTTCTGAATTGGAAAAAGGAAGAATTGTGTGGGTTGAGTAATGATACACCTGTATCAGAAAACACAAGAGCCATGTAGAGAGCTCTAGAATCAGAGAAATCAGCTGCTAAGATTTCTACTACAAGTCAATCATCACCCATCCCTCCTATTTCTATACTAAAATAACGCTCCTCTCTTGCAACCAAGGAGCAACATCAGAAGCATGTAGATCGTATCATTGGTAAATCTCCTCAAAAGGTACAGTTTGTTGTTCCTTATAATATTGTTGAAAATATGAAGAAGATGAATGTTTCTATTTCTATGTGGGATTCTTTAGCCACTCCATGGCAGACAGATCTACTTAAGGAAGAGTTGTCTAAAGGGATAGTGAGTTCACAACAAGCCCTAAAGAAGCCTTTAAGGATTGTTTTGTCTAATTTAGGGGATGCAGATGTGCAAGGAAAAAGAGTAAAGGATGGTAAGAAAGTTACAAATGTTAAGACACCTCATTTTTATTTGTCCTTCATAATTGGTAATAAATTAGTTCATAATTGCATGGTTGATAGTGGTGCAACCAGCACAGTAATACCCTAAAAGATTGCAAATTTACTTGATTTGAAATATGAAACCCTTGATAAAGGAGTTATTTAGTTAGATGGTTCATCAGTCCACACTTTAGGTGTTGTTAAAAATGCAAGTTTGACCTTGCATGCTTACCCAAATTTCTCTATTCAGCAAGATATCTATATTATGGATCTACCTCCTTATTTTGCCCTATGTTTATCTAGAAATTTACTACAAAGATAGGAGGATATTTCTCATCTGAGTGGTCACACATGTTGTTTAGGACTAGATATGGTGCAAAAGTGACCCTAAAATCAAAATTATTGACCAAAGATCACATAAAACCATATGTTCCAAGCCCTATTAATGCTAGTTGTATGATCATAGATGTTGATGATCTTAAAGATTATCTAGGCTTTGATACTCAGATAGAATCCATCCCTGATATATTTTTGGATGAGAGGGTAGCTGGAAATACATTTAACAACAAAGATAGTGTTATTTATGATGCTGGTTTTAGTAATTATATGATTGTTGAATCTGATCTTGTTATGCCTAATTTGTTAAAATCACATGATGTTGATTCAGAACAGCCTAATCAGCTTTGGGACTTATATTTTGATGGATCTAGGAACAAGGATGGAGCTAGTACAGGGGTTATGCTTGTGTCACTAGATGGTGAAAAATAATATGCTACATTTAGTCTATATGTCCCTTGTTCTAAAAATGTGGCTAAATATGAAGGTCTGATTCAAGTCTTAGAATGGGAAAGAAATAGAAATGTTAAGTGTTTAAGGGCATTTGGAGATAGTGAATTGGTCATTAATCAGGTGAGAGGTCTGAATGCTATTAAAAATGATCTCTTGAAGTTGTATAAATCTAGAATATCAGATATTCTAGCTAATTTTGATGCATTTAATCTTATTTCTATACCTAGAAGTAAAAACCATCATGCTAATAAGTTAGCTTCTATTGGTGTTCAAGTTAAAATTTATGAGAATAAAGGTGTAAATACTGATCAATCTCATATTCATATTGTTGTTAGGCCATCCATTCTAGATAATAAAATTAATTGGCAAGTTTTCAATACTGATGAGCAGATCTTAAGTTTTGTGGCAGAAATAGATGGCTTTGCAACTCCAAAAGATAGCAAAGTAAAACAGTAATTCAATGATTAGATCATACAATTAAAGGCTAATAAGATGCCTAAAGGACTAGTCAGTTTGGAGTATATCTTTAACTCTGATGATCAGTTTAGAAAGAACAAAACTAGCATGCTCATTAAGGAAGATCATTATGAGTAGATGGAAATATTTAGACATAAATTCTTAAAGGTTGGTAAAGTTAACTCTCCTCAAGATAAAGAGCTTCCTATTTCTTTGTTCAAGGAGTTTAATGATGTTTTTTCTTGGGATTATGCTGATTTGAAAGGGTTTGAACCTCAATTAACCCAACACACCATTGAATTAGAGCCCAATTCTAGGCCAATCAGGCAAAGACAAAGGCCAATCAACCCCAAATTAGAGCCCCCAATGCTTAAAGAGTTGAATAAACTACTGTGTAGTGGGATTATCTTCCCAATCAAACATACATCTTGGGTTTCAAATCTAGTTCCTGTGAGGAAGAAGAATGGGGAGATCATACTATGTGTAGGTTTTAGAGACCTTAATAGGGCATCTCTGAAAGATGGACACCCTCTTCCATCCATGGAACAAATTTTACAATATATTTTAGGTTCTGAGAGGTTTTCCCTTCTAGATGGTTATTTTGGTTACAATCAAGTATTAGTGAAGGAAGAAGATCCGCTTAAAACAATCTTTACTACTAAATGGGGAAAAAGGGCATACAAAAGAATGCCACTTGGTTTATCAAATGCAGGAGCCACATTCAAAAAGGATATGGACATAGCTTTCAAGAATATAATGTACAAATTTGTTTTGGTTTACTTGGATGATGTTACTATTTACAGCACACTTGCACATCAGCATATACGCCATTTAAGGCAAGTACTTCAAAGATGCTGAGATTTTGGAATCTCTCTTAACCCCCAAAATTTAATTTTTGCAGTTCATGAGGGTAAGCTTTTAGGCTACCAAGTTTGAAAAGAGGGTATAACAATAGACCCTGAGAGATTCCATACAATTCTATATTTATCTTTTTCAAAACATAAAAAGGGGCTGCAAAGCTTTATTGGCAGAATTAACTTTGTTAGGCGCTTTATTTGAGACATTGCTAATCTGCTTAACCCCTTAAGTGCATTGCTAAAGAAAAATGTACCTTTCAGCTAGACTAAGGAAGGACAATCAAGTTCTGAGCAGATCAAACAAGACCTATCATCATCCCCTACATTAGCTAATACTAATTTTTCTAAAGATTTTATTATATATGCTTATGGAGGCTATGATATTGTTAAGGCTATGTTGGTGTAGAAGAATAATAAAAATCTAGAGCAGCTCGTTGCCTTTTTCAGCAAAGCAATGGATGATTATGAACAAAGGTACAATTTTGTTGAGAAACATGTACTTTCTATTATTAAATCTTTAAATAAATTTAAACATCTCGTTGCTAGAAATAAAGTTCATCTAATGGTTGCACATCCTATCATTAAAGATTTTCTATTGAACAAGGATGTAAATGAAAAGAGAGCAGGATGGATCATAAAATTTATGGAATATGATGTACATATTTATGTAACCAAGCTGGTTAGAGGAAAGGGCTTGTGTGCACAAATGGTAGAAAAGGAGGAAGAAGCTGAAAACAACAATGAGGAGGTTGTCCCACTTCAAGAAAATAATGTACTTAATGATCAACCAGCTACTTGGTTGGCTGATATGAGCAGATTTTTGCAAACTGGACAATGTCCAACTAATTTTGATAAAGCCAAAAGGAGGTATATTTTAGATTGCAATCTATTCCTTATGTATTGATCAATGGTATGCTTTATAGAAAAGACTATTCTGGAATGTTGCTAAAATGCATTGATACTACTGATCAAAGAAACATTTTATCTAAATTCCATGATGGATCATGTGGAGGAAACTTCAATCCTAAAACTACAACTTGGAAAATATTGAGGGAAGGCTATTATTGGCTTGATCTATTTAAGGATGCCCATTTTTGGGAAAGAATATGTCAAAAGTGTTCTCTTTCTGAAGGAAAACAAAGGCTAGTAGTATTACCACTGAAGCCTATCATTGTTGAATAGTCATTTATCAAGTTGGGATTGGACTTCATAGGCCCCATTAACCGTAATTCTAGTGCAGGTCATAAATGCATCTTAACTGCTACAGACTACTTTACAAGATGGACATGGGCTATTGCATTAAAGGAATCAACTGGATCTATTGTTCTTAACTTCTTTGAAGATTTTATAACCAGGTTTGGGGTTTCTCAATCAATTATTTTAGATAATGCATTGGCTTTTGTTGGTTCTAGAATAACAGAATGGCCTGTTAAGAATGGGATTTATCTGAGTATACCATTTAACTATCACCCTCAAGGCAATGGACTTGTTGAGTCTACTAACAAGAACCTAATAATGATTATCAAAAAGACTCTACATGAGAACAAGAGGGATTGGCATTCAAAACTCAAGGCATCACTATGGTTGGATAGAATTACACCAAAACATATCACTGGAAGCTCACCCTATGTATTGGTTTATGGTAAGGAAGAAAGGTTTCCTATTTCTATTGAGTTTCCAGCCCTAGAATTGGCTGATTAGATGATGGTGTTTTAAGAGGAAGATCCTCTTAAACTAAGGCATGCTAAATTGCTACAACGAGAAGAGATAAGGAGCACAACCTTAAGGAACACTGAGCTAAGGAAGAATCATACTAAGAGGTCTTTTGACAAGAAGGAAACACCTAAAGAGTTCAAAGAGGGTGACCTAGCTCTTAAATGGGATGTGCTGAAGAGCAGACCAAGGCAGCATGATAAATTTGACAATTTTTGGTCAGGCCCATTTGTCATCATTGATTATAAAGAGAACAATAATTTTCATCTATCCATCAGAGATGGAGAGATCTTTCCTATCCCAGTCAATAGGATCTTTCTCAAGCTCTTCTTTGAGGGTTAGTACTTTCTATTTTAGTTTCATTTCAATAAGTGTTGTCAAGCACTAGGATTCTTTAGGTTTCATTTTCAATAAAGTGCCTTCTTGGCACAGGGTCTTAGTTAGGTTGCATGAGTCCTAGTTAGGTTGCATGAGTCCTAGTTAGGTTTTATGAGTCCTAGGTTAGGTTGCATTTTCATTTCAATAAGGCTTCATGTGTATGTTCTAGTTTTGACTCCATTTCCCTAGGAATAAGGTCTATAGTTCATGTCTGGCAAGCAGACATCCAGTACAGGTTTCCAAAATTGTTACCCTAATTTTACACATTGTAATATGACAATCATAAACAATAGAAAATTGCATGAAGGTACACCTCTTTAACATTTCTATTCACTAATAAAGATGAAATACATTTGCCATTGCATTCATATTATCAGATTAAGTTGTACTCTAAGTATTGATCACATTCAAATTTTCAAATTCATAAATGATCATTACGTTGTGCATTAAAACTGAATGTAATAAGAAAATGTTTCTTCTATATTACATCTTTCATATTGAAACTTAGAGGTAATTATAGAAAAGAAAGCATGATAGAAGAATGAGTCAGTGTCCATGCAGTGCCTTCTAAAAGTTGACTCTATGATATGATAGCTGGTTGTTTGTCCTCTTTCCAATCTTCATGTCTGTCCTCTGTCCAATCTTCATGTCTATTCTGCATTCTAGCTCTAGGGTCATGTCCTACATCATGAAAAAAGAAAAGCGTTAGATCCAAATTGGATCTAAGCAATGCATGGAAACCAAAATAGGATACAACAATCAGACTTTAAGAACTGTAAATATACCAATAACATCAATACAACATCAAATTATGCATCTACACCAATTGAATAACATTATCAAAGGGAGATAAATCTATGATACCTTTTATTGTATATGGTCACTATTCTGCATTATTCAAGAGTTGTTGTTTGTGAAACCAAAAAATCTGAATTAAAGGGACTTAGTTCCTATAGCTAAGAAACCTTTTTTAGAACATCAACATGTTAAGATGGTAAAAAAAACCAATCAACCAACATTCATGCATGAATGTATTTACACATGGCACTCACACATAAACATAGATTGGTTAATTATGTCCACTAACCTAACATGTTGATTTCATGGTGTGTGCAAGAAAAATAAGTAGATGTGTATTCAAATGCAGAAGGAAGTATGATCTATGAATTCACTAGTTGTAGATGACAAAGAAAAATGTAGTGAGTGTCATGAGCCCATGATCAAAACTCACAAGATGCATTACATGCAATGAAATAATGCTAGGAGTTCATGAGTTCAGAAATGAGAAGATGCGGAAGAAGGACATGCAGTTCATAAAGGTTGGTACAAGATGCAAGCATGTTGTTACTAGTTTAAATGCTATTGATACAAAATGCAGAGTAAAGTAATATTGCTGGAAGATGCATATGCAATGAAAGATGGATGTTCCAAATTGAAATAGATGATCAAGTGCAAAGAACAGAGTGCTGCAGAGAAGGAGATAAATTGCTACTTGCAGAGAAGGAGATGAATTTCAATGCAGTGTTTGTCCAAAAATGAAAGGTGAGTAATAATGTTGTTATTAATGTTAAGTAACAATGGCATATACAAAAGTGAAGAGAAAATGACTATGTCATTTAGGTTTTATCAAAAGTTCTTATCAAGAATGAAAATCAAATGACAAGAAATGTGCATATTCAAGTAAACAGTGGTATTATTTAATGTTTTTATACATGTTCAAATGACAGAAAAGGAGCTTGGGCATATATGGTAAGTCAAATAATAGTGGTTTGTCATCAAAGGATTATGCATAGGTGGTAAACCAATGGTTGGATGCTATTATTGTACATCTGCAAATAAACAGTGCTTATGCATATATGAAAATGCTATTGTTTGATGTTGTTATTTATGTTTGAATAACAGTATGTAATCCAAAATGAATATGCTTATATATAACAAAACTGTGCAAACAAAAAGAAAATATGCATGTTTAGTGGTCGAGCCCTCTGTTTCATAGTGTTTCTCATTGGAGTCACAAGCCCATTCTCAAACCCCATGGGTAATGTTTTCAATACAAGTAGTAACTATGTATAAATGTAATGCTTGTCATTTTCGCAGAGAGAGACCATATAATGTAAACCTTAGACGTTATGCATAAAGAGAGGCCACGGTCTCAACAAAAGTGCAGACATCTAGTACATAGTGGCAAAATTATGCACAAAGAGTGGAACTGTTTCAATAGAGTGTGACAACATTCAAACAGAATGATCATATGGGTGCAATGGAGCCAACAAGATCTTCTCAACAGAAGTAGTGGTGGACATGTTTATTATGAAATAAAGACATCAACAGTAGATTTATCAACATTTACAGGCTCACACCTCCAAACCACAACATAAGTCTATCTAATAGAGAACATGGAGAGAAAGGAGAGGCGACTATAACAACATAGCATAATAGTAAAACCGAAAATCATTTTCCACAAAAATTAGATACCCAGATCGACAAAAGCCTAGAATCATAGTAAAAGCCACAAATTATTAAAAGCAATGACTGAAGATAACTCAAGTGTTAAAAGAAACTATGTAATGCAATGATGTATAAAATAGCTTGTTCAAGTAGAGACAAAGTGTAAACAGAGTAACATATCTGTAAGTTACATGTAGAGAAGTGGTGGTGGATCCCAAGTTCAATGGACTTCATGCACAAAAAACACCATACTTTATGGCATTAAACTCCAATTTTGTAGAGCCCATAGTGTGAAAATCCTGAGATCTCTATTCTTCATAGTGAACTTGAGTACCATATAAATTTAGAGAGCCCAAGCTCTTTAAAATTCTACTTCATTACCCACTTCCAGTTGGAGCCTGAGCTCCATGAATGCACATTCCTAGCTATAGACAAAGATGGAGTAAATATGCAAAAAGGAGTCTATTTTCTAGCCCAAAAATCATAGAGAAAAGCCCAGAGAAGTGACAAAGCAATTGCAACATCATAGTGTTGACTTCAAGATCGGCAATCCAAACATAGAGCAGCAGCAGAGAAGCCAAAAATAGTGCCACAATTACAACATGGCGGCACAATAAGGTTAGGGTTTCAAAAACCCTAACATCTTCCCCAAAATTTAGAAAAGCCAAATGAGATGCAAAAACAACGCCTTTGCCAAGTTTTGGTAAATTTTGAATCCGCTATCAGAGATGGAGTTAATGCTTGGCAGACTACAGTGCACGATAACCACATCCTAATGCCATGACTGTACAACATATGCCACGATGGATGGAGAATTTTTTTGTAGACTTTGTTCATGTTGACCTTAGTTATGATGTCGAGTTTGGCATGTTTTGGGTATATGCCATGGGTCAGGGTTTTTTATGTATGGTGGAGATTAGGTTATATAGATGTTGTTGGGTTTTGATGTAATTTTTATATATGTTGGTAATGTATTGAAATAATATGTAAATTTTTCAAATTCCAACATTAGAGGTTAGATTTAGGGCATCAATTATGCCTTTGAATTAGGGTTTTTCTGATTTAGAGGTCTTTTTGAGGGGGTTAGATTTTCAAATTTAGCCATGAGAGAGTATATAGCTGAGCTTCTTTCTCATTTTTAGGGGTTTAGAATCTAAGAGGAAGGTGGATTAGTGAGCTTTTTGTTCCTTTGCACCTTTTTCATGCATTTTGTAGCCATTGGTTCATGATTTATGCAAATTGTGTACAAGTGAATGTAAATATTCCTTGGCATAGTTTGTACTTTCTCATGTAACTATTTTGTAGATTTATAAGATAATAAAGCTTGTCCCCATTATTCATACATTTTTTTGAGTTTCTGTTATCAGTCCTCTCAATTTTTCTGTATTTAAGTGTAAAGTGCTTTACATCATAGATTAGAGAATTGATTTAATTCATATTCTAGGTTGTTAAGAATAACCTTTTGTAAAATTTGCATGTTTGTTGGCAGAATTATCACTGTTTATGGTATAAACCCTAATAGTGAGTTTTAGGTCAGACTATGCATTAAGTAGTGAATGTTACTATAGATCTCCATAGTGTGTGTCTTGTGGATGCCAACCTAAATTCTGATAAGTCTGGATCAAATTTGGTGTATCACCTTTTTAGTTTGTTTATTCAACTTTAGTCATCTTTTTCCCTTTTCCCAAATCAGAAATCAGTCATAGGTGATATTCCAAATCAAATAGGAACCAGCCTAGATTGTGGATATTCCTTCTTAATCAGAGTCCACCCACAAGTCAAGAAGGTTTCCATTATTACCATGAGATATTAGTACGCCCTAATTCCTAAGTTAGGGTGATATTTCAAGGCCTTAAGAGTATCATTCATAAGTGAGTAAATGAGGACAGTTGAATTCAATAAAGCATGTTTAAGTGTGATTTTTAATGATTTTATAATAGGAAGAAATTTTGGATTATAATTATATTGTTTCCCACATGATAAGATCAGTTTGTTAAGTAGTAAGAAAAAATGTTATGTTGAAAAGTCAAGATTTTAAGGCTTTATCCAAGACTATTAAGATGCATTCTGGTATAATTTTATGTATCCTCCACCTAACAAGTTAATTATAGGAAAAGGGGAGAATAATTTATGCATGCACAGGTTCTATATAAGGACTATCATTTATTGGAGGCTAAAAATAGTAACTAAGGGTTAGGGTTGGAAAATGTAAAGGTAGCTAGCATCAAACCGAAGTTATGAAATATCTTTGATTTGATTTAGAGGTTAATTATGTACATAAAAAAATTGGATTTACATCCTTTATGTTCAATCTTTGTAAATAGGGGTGTGCCCCTATAAAAAAATTGTAATTATTTAGAAGACCTTTGTCCTCGGG